>SSSI01007589.1:0-10290 GCA_004796505.1 Oryzaephilus surinamensis | reverse complement strand
GTGGAATGTCACAGTTGACGTGACCTTGTGGTTAAGAGTGGGGACGAGGGGAAAATTTCTAATCATACCGTTTACTCTAGCTACCGTGATATTTAACACTATATAAATCTTGAATATTGATAAAAAATCAAAGTTGGCCAAATAATATAAAAATGAAGATATGTATTCAATTCTAAACAACTTTTCCTAATAACATTTTGCCGTATCTTGCAGAAAAAAGATACTTTTCTCTTATGTTAAAATTCGTTTCTTTGAATTTACCAAGGCATAATACGTGATTTTTTAAAACTAAAATTATGTCATGAATTAATTGCTAACTAAGCAGGACCTAATCCCAAAAGATGAATTTTCAACTCGAAATTTTTTTGTCATTTACAAGAGTCGTTCAACCTATTCGGGGACACACTGTATATCGTAGGCAAATGATTATTTTAGTCAAATGCATTTTCCTAGGCAAATGGCTTTTGTTCTTCCTTCTTTTATGTTAAAACAAAAACAACCCAAACAACAAAACATAGGAAATGTATTAATGAATTTCTGTACAAAATTTAATCTCATAAGTTTTTCCCATTTGCCTACGAGCCTACGACATATATGTACATATACTTACCAAGACATTTTTTTTATACATATATTTAAAGATATCGTAACTATTGATTTGTTCTTACTAGTAATATTTCCAATAATATTACTACATCACATGCGCAATAGCTACATACCGTGCACAAAAATATGCTATTGCGCATGCGCTGTAGCAATATTACTGGAAATTACTGCTGGCTGGAACGAATTTTATATGTACTCGTACAATCGTACATATATTGTTGAAGAATTGAATTCAATGACAATACAACTACACAACTAGCACAATGATAGGAAATATTCGTAATATAATGGAAAACCGATCTAAATAAAACTATACAATGGCTATTTTTCGGTATATTTTTTATCATATGATTAATTTATGATAATTTCTGAAGAAATCAACATTATTTATATTTTACAAGCCAGACACTTCAGTAACATAGTTTCTGAGTGCTGAAACATTGGAATATACACCTGGATATCCTCTGTTGGCACAACCGTAACCCCATGATGTTATACCGGCCAAAACACCATCGACGACCAATGGGCCACCGGAGTCTCCTTGGCAGGCATCGATGCCACCTTCAGGGTATCCGGCACACAACATTTGGTCACTGACATAGTATGGTACATAGGCGTCATCACAATCTGGATTGCTTACAATTGGTACGAAAGCAACTTGCAATTGTTCTGGAAGGTCCCAATCGCCTTGGTTCAAGGTACCCCATCCGGAGATGGTGGCGTTTGTGCCAGCTGGAATTACGACGTCGGCTTCAACAAGTGGAATTGGTTGGACACCTTCACCGTAAACAATTCCAGAATCCAATTCCAATTCCAATACGGAAATGTCGTAATCGATGTTACCGTAATCGAAGGATGGATTTTGGTAAACGGTCTTAACTCGGACCACTTGACCACCTTGGTCCAACAACGATGAACCGGCACGGATGGAAAAATAGGTTACACTAGTACCATCGGTACAATGGGCGGCTGTGACGGCCCATGAATTGTTCAAAAGTGCTGCACCGCAAAGGTGGGAGCCACCGTATAAGAGGGACAATTGGTATGGGTAGTCTTCAATTTGGGCATCTTGGCCACCGACAATACGGCCACCTGGACGTGGATGTGTTTTGGGTTTGGGAGCACCTAACCATCGAATTCAAATTAGTATCAGCATCAGTTAATTTTTTTGGAATATTTTTTCTATTCAATTCCACACTAGTTTATAAATAATTTTTTTGTTACTCACCCAAAGTTAAAACTGCTACAGCTGCTAATACTAGAAAACGGAACATTTTGTGATTGATGTCGATTTGAAATAATTCATGTCTTTATATACAAAATTTACTATCTTAATCTCTGCATATTAATTCAATATAAGTACATACTCGTATA
Organism: Oryzaephilus surinamensis; assembly: GCA_004796505.1. NCBI lineage: Eukaryota > Metazoa > Arthropoda > Insecta > Coleoptera > Silvanidae > Oryzaephilus > Oryzaephilus surinamensis. The sequence continues at coordinate 8,310 of SSSI01007589.1, read as the reverse complement.
TACATACATATTGATGTAATCTGATGAGTTTTTACTATTGTAATTAAACACACTTGTACCAGTATTAGATAAAACCGATTAACCGATTTTTCAATTAATAATTTTACTACAAAGTTCGAACGACCAATTTTTTAAGTAATGATGATAATAGTTTTCTAATTTGTACAAAATATATATGTCCTACGTTATCTGGTAACATGTACCTAACATTGACATTAACATTATTCTGAAGACTTCTATATAAATCCCACTTTCTGGTTATTAACATGGGAGACTACGTTAACATTACCATTAACATGAGTCTGAATGGCCAGTTAGTCATTACTAACTTAAGTGCTTATTCAAAATAGTTTTTTTTTGTAAATATACGTATACAAGTAGTCTGAGTTAGATTTTAATACGTGTATTTTAAAACTTACAATATTTACGCATAAGTAAGTATATATTTAAGTTTAAGTATGTAATGTATACTATACTGCTCTAAATCTAATTGAAATAAAATAAAGACGAATTTAATTTTTTCTTTTTTATTCTTAAAACAGAATTATTTAAATTATTTAATACAGTTTTGCAGAAGATGATAAATGTTTTACAGACATAAAACATAAATTGTAACATTGTAAAAGTTAGCTATATGCTATATTCGAATATCAATGTACAAAGACATGAGTTATAAATCTACTATATAAAAATAAAATTTATTTAAATATTAAGAATATATTTGAGTACAATAGTCTTAAAATTTAGAAAAAAAATATGTATTAAAACATTTTACGTTTGCTAAAACCGTTTCATGTGTAAAATAATTTTTCTTTTTACTAACAGTTTCAGGGTTGTTGTGCTATGTTGAGTGTGTCTTGGATAGATCAGCCCTAATTGGATGTAGCATGTAGCAAATTACTTCGTTGGTATAAAAATAAACAACATGCTTATTTTCCTTTTTGGGAATATAAACATCAAAAAATTTTAATATTTTCCTTTTTTTAAAATTTCTTTCTAACTAATAAATATCAATCGTTATTAATTAATTTAAATACATATAAGTAATTATTTTCAATTAGATTTGGGGAAAAGTTCCACTTGAGATTTTCGCCAGATAATCAATTTATATCAGTAAAAACTTTAAACGTTACTTTTATTTAATTAAATGTATTGCAAGGTAGCATTACAAGTATATATTTACCCACAAACAGAACAAAGGTTCGTTTAGTTTAATTATAAAATGGTCGAAAATTATATTGTAGTCACGATGAAAACACATTTTGTAATGGTCATATAAATTATTATGTAAGTATTTATGTTTCTGATACATAATCCGAATAAGATACATTTCTTTTTAGTGCAGAATTTTCTATATAATTTTGAGTTACAAATGCTAAAAGTCACAATATAATTACCTATATCTTAATTTTGCTACAAAAACAGTTTTGATTAAAATATAAATCTTAAAAAGTTTAAAAGCAAAATTTGCAAATATGGTGAATGCGCCGGACTTATAATAATTAAATTATTTTAATTATTTTATTAAAAATTTATATTAGTGCACAAAATTTTGTAATTAAACCTCCAAGTACACAGACTATAATAATAATACCTAAGATCAGGCAACATTAGATTTTGACTTGTAAAAACAAATATAAACAATTTTTAAACTAAATTAAAAATAGGGTGAAGTTGCTCAATTTTTTACCAAATACATAGTCACTTATTAGTCTGAGCCTTATTAAAAATGGAAATATATAATAAATTACAATAAAAGTATTAAAAAGCATGATTATAAATAAATATATTTATACAGTCTGCTTTAATTATAAAACCAGAATTTATTAAGAAATTTTTAAAAGAGGTGTATGTCCGGTTTAAATAATGTGTCCATGTATATTTAATATATTTTAAAGTAATAATTACCGATGCATGATAAATTAAGGTCGACTTGAATTTTCAACATAATTTGCTAATAAATATCTAAATTTAAGGAATTATATTAGCACTTCATTAAATTTATAAAAGAATTTGACAATGGATACAATATACATCATCACATCATCTATATAATATATAGTTAAAATATTTGCGTAAAATATTGCATTTTTAACACCATTAATGCAATTTCTTACTCTTAGTATTTAGATCTAGTTTAACATCTGTAACAAAAAGAAACCTATTTATAAATCATTTTGTATGCAAAAGTAGGTATGAAAGATTTTTTATTATATAATAATGTCATAATTCATAATTACTAACTGTAATGAAGTATTTAAGGAAATAACATAATAACATATAGATGATTATGCTGTAGTTTAATTAGATTTGTTGTTAATGTTGAAGATAAACAAAATAAATTGTGGGAAAATATTTTCTAAGTCAAGTGGAACGATTCGTTTATAAATTATTGTTATAATAAAGAACTTGTCACAAATTCAAATCTTTAGTTTTTCATTCCTGGAAAAATCAACAAACGCAAAATTAATTTTATGTAACAATATTACATATTTGTGGTAATATTGTTATTAAATTTATTCAATAATACAGTACAAATTTGTGCAATACGATTTTGTGGTAAAATTATCTTGTCAAAAATAAAAACAAAAATAAAATCCAGTTACAAAACAACGCGTTGTTGGAAATTTTCGAAAACAGCATCGTATGAGTAATTGAAAAGTCCAATTTACAAAATACGAGAACATTTGTGGTATGAATGGCCCCCACAACCGGATGATGGACCAGTGATGGACCCGCTGGGACACGAGATGAAGAGCCGCTCCCGGATATACAATCGAGCGTCACCTGGTTGCGAAGCAGCACCATGACGTCATGATTTTAGCTCTCTCCAAGACACTTTGGGAATGCCTCTGTTTCGAAAGTCGGTCAGTATGTTCGGTTCAGTTTGAATTCAGCGTTGTTGTTTCAAACATTTTATAACACTTTGAAAGAATTGTGCACATTGAAATGTGTTCTTACATACGAGTATATAGGTGCTGTTCGTGATAACAATTTACTGTTTTACCGATATTAACAAGTGTGAATTTTGAAAAATTTTCATCATATAGAGACGTACACGTATACGTGCAGTGAGTTTTTCCAAAATTATTATTAGGATTATAGGATTTTACATTTTTATTTGAATATGTAAGTTGTTTTTCTAATACGTAGGCGTTGACTTAACTCATCTTTAACAAGGCCAAATAATATGCAATTGAAATTTTAATTAACAGCTAGTAAATTCTTTGTTATTATTTTTATTTTGATTTAATTTCTTTGCTATACATTGCCAACCTACTTACCGATATTTCTTAATAAAGTGTGCGTTATATGATTAAATATGTAATTGGAACACAATAAAAGAGATATTTTTATTCAGTTGGTTTTATTTTCAAAATTTTTGACTTTTTTGAACTTTTTCTTAAGCTTACTCAAAAACAAATCTAGAATATGGTTTTATGTACTGTTACAAACAATACATAGGTATATCAATAAATAAATTATATGTAATATTTTATAATAATAAATCTTTATTGTTTATTGTTGAAGGTTCAATAATACAATTACATATTATTTGTTAATAAATCTGTCCACTTTCTTAACAACTTTACAAAAATAATTCGCATAATGAAAGTATCATTAATTTTTTTTTTATAAATTTGTTAAGCATTTGGCTTGTTGAATTTATTATTATTATGTTTAATAGAAAGCAGAAATTGCTAAAAAATTTTCTAATTAATTCAAATATGGGATGAAACTTTTGCATTACATATTCTGTTTGATAACAATAATTATAATTTCAATAAATAGGATTATGTATTTAATGAAAATTGGGCAAATATACAATATTTATGCTTATAATTAATCAATTTTAATTTGCCAGTTTAATCTGCTTGGCAGTATGAATTCTAATTAAGTAAATAGACTGTAAATACAGGATCGTAATTTTATCTCGAAATTAATTATTTCTCTATACATTTTACTGTGGAGAAAGTAATATTTTAAATTTCATGTGCATACGCATTACTTATATTACAAGAGATAGTATTTAAACATTAAAATAGCATTTTCCAGCTTTCTTTAAACACTAAAACTATTTTCAAGTTGAAATATAAGCATTGTACATATAAAATCGCATTTACCTAAATCGCATTTAATTAACAAGAATATTATGAAAATGTTAATTATTTGCAAAACTGTAAAATATTCTATAACAAATAGTATTATACAGTTGCACTTCTGGCAAAAAAAACTCTTTATTCTCGTTTATGTCAATGGACAATAAAATAAATTATAATTTCATAGAAAATCGTGACTTGGCGCATTAAACTAGAAGAAAAATAAAAAATAAAATACATTTAAAATTAAATATACAATGCCGGTTTATAACAGTTTCGGTAATGTCTACCATGTAACCGCTATGTTGCGGATTTTATGTTGCTTTTGTCGTATTTTCATGCATGTAATGCGGTTTATTTAATATAAAAATAAAACATACTATCTAATCCAAAAAAAGAGTAAATAAATTCAGCTTTTGTCATTGTACAGCAAATTTGTATACCATATTCGCTCAGAAAATAACCAAAGCAATCGGGTGTAGTTGGAGATTTTGAAAAATATTGCAATTTTATTGGTGAATTGATTATTGAAACACCAATAAAAATCGAGCATTTTCAAAATTTCAAATATTCTCGCTGTACTTAGATTCTCTATTAAATGAATGAACTATAAATATTATTTTCACGTACTAAGATAATCTTTTTGCAAGCTGTGTGTTTTAATTAAAGCCCATTTATAACATACCTAATGAAACACTGACTTTTGATAGAGGCCCAAATCGGGCGACAATTTTTATTACATTTTTATTATTTGCAGTTCCTTAGCAAAGTTGTTAATCACCCAGCAATCTTATGTAATTATTGTGTATAATATGAAAATAAATATATATATTTATTTCCAATAAACAGCAAATTACGTAAAAATATGTACATTCACTTCAATAATAACATTTTTTAATGTAAGATGTGCCAAGTTCGTGAAAAGTTAGAGAGAAACCTTCAAATAAACTATTAAATGTCAAAAAATTAAATTTATTTCACAAACGAATTCAATTCACGACAAGGAAGAGTATTATTATTGTAAAAGGTGTTGAAAAGTATGTAAAATCCCTTCTATTGTGCAGTTTTTCGAGGTCTTTTCATAAAATAGTCAACTGTATTTATTATGAGCGATTTAAATTACTTTCATATATGAAATTTTTTGAATTTGTTGGTGAAAAACCACAATAATAAATATTTTTAGCGGAAGTTATTAATTCTGTAACATTCATAATAATATTCTGCATTTCATCTAGATTTAATTAAACCGCAACAATTTTAGAAAAAAAAATACTGTACATAATAACAATTTTATTTTATTATGGATTGTAACATTAATATGACATTGTTTAATATTTATTTTCAGATGAGTCAACAATGATTATTCGCCTGCAATTAACAATTGGTTTTTTACTACTGTTTACAACAATTGCTATCGCAAAAAAAGGTAATGTTATTGAACAATAGGTAGAAATATATTTTGGAATTATCGTCGCTGACTAGAATTTCAACAAATATTTTAACCGCAAGTAAACACTTTATCTTAACACGATGTGTTTCTTAAGTTTATTCACATATTTTTTACTGGCTACGTAGTTAAATAACGATATTATTATTTGGTTTGTTGAAAATTCTCATGAATATGTATAATACTTTTAAGTTATTGTAGCTTTTAGTATTTTAATGACCTTTAAAATCAGTGCTGCTGTGCTGTTTTTTTGAAACTACAGTTATAATTCAAATAAAATCAAAATGAACGATCAAAAATGCGGAATTGTTTAGTTTTATCTTTAAACTGGAAATACACTTGATTCTTTCAAAATGTACTATATATTATACGTATGTAATGTTATAGTATATATTATTTGTTAAAATAAAGCTACACACTAACGTGTGCTTCCTCTATGTAATCTTCGATACGCTTTCTAAACCAATTCAACAATATATTTGTTAGTAATGAACCTATATGTATTCTATTACCTAATAAAACACAAAAGAGTTGGGCATAAGAATACATTTTTTTTAAATACATTCTCGTAATAATGTAATTAACGAATCGAATTTTCTTAGCAAAATAAACAGTGTTTTAGCAGTACTTTTTCATATGAGACATTTTTCTCTAGAAATTATTAAAATTATTAGTTCGTAAATCGTTAATGTTTTTAATGCGCAATAATAACAATCTATTTGTAATACAAAGAAAATTAAACAGAAAACACTTTCTATAACCATATAATGCAGTTTTCAAATATTAATTATAAATTATAACTACAAATTGCTTCTTGCATTATCCATTTTTCCTTTTTACACTTTTACTTTGCAAGGAAAATATATTTGAAAAAACTCCTAATGATTATGAAACAAATTATACGAATATATTAAGTTTTATATTTTTCTTTAACGAAAAATGTGTTCGTGATACATATTTACACATCTTTTCTTTTATTTATAACAGACAATTAGTTTATATGTTTCTTTAACCGTTATTTTACATGATTATTAGTGTGTCAGAATGTAATTGTGAAGATCCTGTATATATTCTCAAAGAACCAGTACTCGGTCATGAGTCATCCATCATCTAATGACAAACGCTAAAATCTTCGTCAACTTTATATGGTATTAAACAAAAATCAATTTTATTTCCTCTCAAGTCAAAAAAACCTGTTTGCAATTTTAACTAAAGTTGTCACCAGCTTTCTTCTTGTTCAAAAAAAGAACTTTTACATGCGTCCTATTAAAAAATATAATCATAATAATCATTTTTATTTATATAAGTCATGTTTGCATATTTATGAGAAAATAATAAATATATATATAAAATATGGGTGTAGAATTATGTAATTTTTTATTAAAAGTGCGCGTGCTAAATTGATCGATTTTATATTTTACATAAAATGCAGTCGACCTCCAATAAAATTCTACAATTTATTTAAAAAATAATTACAGAAGTCAAACAAGAAACAAATTCAAAATGTCCCATGTTGACTGAATGCCCTTACAGGGCCGAACAATGTAATGAGGATGAAGACTGTTCACCAGATAGCGTTTGTTGTAAGAGTCCTTGTGGCAAAGTATGTACTAAACAATTATTCACAGGTAATATAATTAAAATTCACGAAATCGTGTTATTGTTAATTGTGTAATATCATTAAAAAGGATGTCAGACATTGAGGATGGCCGCATCAAGACGTGCCAAAGCACTTGGTGTGGACACAAAACAAGTGCGAATGCCTAGATGCAATAAAGCTGGAGGATTTGAACAAGTCCAATGCGATAATGAAATTGTCAGCTCTTGTTGGTGTGTAGATGAAGCTGGTTTTGAAGTAGCTGGAACCAGGGCACCAGCAGCTGCTCTCGTCAACTGTACCGGTAACGTACCCATAATAAGTATATTATATTATAGTCGTCCCAAAGATAAAATAAAATTACAACTTTGACTCTTTAAGAAGCCTAATCGGTTTTCCAGCCCCCTGCAATAAAGTAGTACTATTTAAATTGCCAGGTCCGTAGTATGAATATTATATTTATTTGTCATGAATTTACTTTTCCATCTAATGCTATTATTAGGTGTAATAGGAATATTATATGAAGAAACCTTGTTTTAATTTTTCACAATGTTTAATTGTATGTATTATAAATATATTTATTAAAAACATAACATTCATAGAGAATGAGTCGATTCTATTGATGTCTCATTATTCCAAATACGGGCCTGGGCAACTATGGGCCCAGGTACAAAACTAAGGGACAGTAGTACGGGTACCTCAATAAATGGTCTATTGTTATATTATTAGGATTATTGGAGTTAACTATCAGTAAAGGCCATAATTTTATTTTATCTTTGGGACGACTATACAAAACGGAACATATACATAATATAAATTGACTACGAAATTACCGTCATGCTTTATATGAAGTATGGATATGAAGCTTTCAAATACAAATAATCAATCATTTCTGGAAACATCAAACGTATAACTAATCATTTTTTCCACGAAGAGCATATATATACACTTTCACTTTCAGTTTTCAAATTATAAATGCAAATACCTCTTATTCGCCTCTTCATACATCATGATTCATGAGTAATGATCATTTTGATAAAATTTTTTCCGTAATAGAATAAAAAAGACAATTTCCTGTTGTTGATAACTTTACGCAAAAAATGAACTGTAAAACAATTTTAATTAAACTCTAATCTGGTAATTTCCCATATTCTTCAGTGCCCAAA
>SSSI01007588.1:0-60019 GCA_004796505.1 Oryzaephilus surinamensis | reverse complement strand
TTAACAGTCGTATCCAACTGCCTAATAAATGTAATTAGACCCATTTACTCAACGAAATGCCTACCCACTGAGAGCAAATTAACAAATAATTTCTTATTATCTGCATTGTTGGCATTAAATTAAATAATAAAATTAATGCAATTACTGTAATGTTGTTGGTGGAGTGTTTGTTGATAATAATACTAATGTGTACTTATATACCATTGTGGTAACGACCAAAACACAATTCAAATGAGTCTACTACATGGAGATGGAAATAAACCAAAAAAAATGGAAAAATTGTAGGGAAACTTTTAGCAACATTAAATTTCAAACAACCAATTGAATTAAAAGAAATTTTTACTTGTTTTACAAACAATTACAGCAAAAATACTAAAACATATAAGTAATAAATTTTAATTCCATCAGAAAATATTGATTGAGAAACCTTATGGGAAATGTTTACTAGAGCTGGGAACAGATCATCCGAAAGCAGATGAGATCCGAAATCTGCTATCCGAAATCCGAATTCGGATCGGATACAGATACAATTTTATACAATACAGATCGGATACAGCAGATACTCTAAAAAAGCACTTATAATCCGAAAAATTTTTCGATTTCGATCGATTAAAATTTCGAAAACCAGGCTTCTGCAAAATATTGCAAATTCACAAAATGCGGTTTTCGGCCTACATACTGCAGTGAAAATGGCTTGACTTTAAGCAATTTCTCACAAAATAGGTTGTTCATCACATAAACTTTTTAAAGTTTTCTATTCAAAAATTGTTCGAATTATCAGACATTAGGATTTTATAATATTCAGCATATACAAGATCGTGTATTTAAATATTATAACAGGTTACGAATTCGAAAACAAATCGTTTACGGATAACAGATTTTATAGATACTAAATGTAGCAGATCAGATCGGACACAGATACTAAATGTAGCAGATCAGATCGGATACAGATACAAAATTTTGTCAAAATTCCCAGCTCTAATGTTTACTAATTTTGTTCATATAAATAAGGTCTTGGTCACATTCTGGCCACAAGTACAATATAGAAGTTTAAGCTGGCCAGACTCATCAGTGTACACATTAATAGTGGGTATCCCGAAGGAGAGGATGTGACGTCACGATCCACTACAATTACGTCACACACAAATAGACATAGATATCTATTAAGTGGGCAAATATGTGACCGCGATGGATCGTGCAAACTTGTGATTGAGTTAGCGATATTTCCTCGAGATTCGCACTCCACCACCACCACCACCAACACCGCACGGTGATCAACCATTGATTAAAGTCACATCAATTCCCACAACACCATCCTCTTCATCAAACGTAAACAAAATTATACTTATAATACTAATAAAAATCATGTTGCATTTGCCATCGAAATGTAATTCAATATATAATGGCCTTTTTGTATTTTAATTAAATTTTCTTCCTTTAGGCTGTAAAATCCTTTTACTTGTAAATATGTAATTACATACGAAAAGCTTGTTAAGTTTGTGTTCTACATATTATTATTCATAAAGGGCCTGGCTTAATATTGATATTAAAAAAACTATAGTTGTATATTTTATCTGGCTGGGTATAATAACGTAATTATGCCACAATTTTAGGTACAATTATTTTTACATTAATAATTTTCCAGCAAGTTGAATTAAATATATTCAACTGTCACGCTAAAGTATCATGCAGGGCAATTAGATGTTCACCGATAGTTCCAAGTGGACAAACTTAAGTAGAATCTTACTTAATAAATTAAGTCTACATAATTTAATATAATGTGGTAATTGAGCTACAAATTGTTATCACTAATTATTCATCAAGGCCAGCAAGAATCTTTTATTACACATTGTATGTGTGTGTGTGTCTATTATTTGTGGTTGTATGTTGTTTGTTAAAACTATTATGCTTTTAAGGTTATGCAAATTACTTTTAATACATTCTTAATGTAAAGTGTACAATTACATTTTCCTTTTGTTCGGTCGTTACCATTATATTATTACTTTGTTTTCAGTTTGAAATCTTTATACCGACTCGAATAAACTCATATACGAAATACATATATAAATTGAGAAGGAACAAAAGGAAAATTGTAAATCCTTAACAAATTACTAGCAACATTTATAACCGAGTTAGCTGACGTTGTTTAATTAGTGAAACCTCTAGCGGGGTAAAGGCCATCGGTCTTTCTTAGTGACTAATGAACTCTCTGATTAGTCGACCACCCCTTACCACCCTCTACAGCCATCGCGACAATGGGAATTAATTCATTCTCTCCACATAACACAATCTCTATCCTATTCCTCACTATAATATCCTCTCGATAATATCTCATAGTCATAATTTGTGTGTGGAACGAATCCGAAAGAAATCAATAAGAACATTTTTAGAGAAATAAACGCTTTTTTTTCTTCATATTAATAGCGCTAATTATAGAAAGTTGTATGGACACATTTAATTGGAATCGAAATTAATTTGAAACTTTTGTGTGGTGTGGTGACGACGGTGATGACGAGAACCATCAAGCATTCCACTAAACGTGCCTATATGTATGTGGAAAGAAAATACAAATAATTAACAACAGTGTCCGTGTTTGTTCACAAATATACACTATACCACCACAATACGTTAGATGAGGTACGAGACAAACATATCTAATAGGTCTAATTTAATTAAAGTTCCACCATCATCAATTAACACGTTATTAATTTGTTTGTTGTCGTTGGAATTAATTGAACATGGTATTGAGTTTCACGTTTTAAAATTTACATTATGTAAATAAAGGTATGGCTTTGGGATTTGTTTCTATTTTCTTTTCTAAGTAGGTGTATATTATCATTATGGTCTAATGTATTCAAGTGTGTTTGATTTTTTACTAAATTAACGTCTACAACGTAACATTTTCACGTCAGTAATCATTTACAGAACGTAACCGGGAATTTACAGCTCAATTTTCTAATCGTAGCGCCTCCACCCTTATTTTGAAAAAAAATCATAAAGTATACAAAATGGTTACAGGTAAAATTCGCAATTTAATAATAATAGTTAATAGCATTGAAATAATGTATTCAGTGAGAATGTAATATTTATATAGCCAACGGTCATCCCCATCACAATAATGACAGTGTTGAGGAACGTTAAAATCGTTAAGTATTAAAATTAAAGTTGTACAGATAGAACGACATAATACGTGTTTTTTTTCCTATAACTTGATACTCTCTCAGAATATAAAACAATAAGGCACCCCCCGAACAGAACCAGTTTGACATGATGCTATATGTATATAAAATAATCTACAATATAATCAGAGAAACAGGGTCTCTAGGGTTAATGTTAAATATAACGAAGCCTATTTAATATGCAAAGTCCCTCTCGACTATTGTCAATTAAAATATGTACATGGATGGGGTGTGTGCATTATGGGGTCAGCTGTGTACTCGACGACGATTTACAGGAAACAACCGACAACAGGACACTTTGTGGCATTGATTGATGCGCCTTACGGACAAGGGATTTTAGTGTCTTGTTAGCAGTACACTACCGGTTCGTTGGTCATACAAGTATCAAGTGAACAACGCATCAAAACAATGGTAGCAACTTCTTTTTTGTTGTTGTTGCGATTGTATAATACAAGTTTTCTATAAATGTATTATACGGTATGTATATCTGACATGGGAACTCATCGGTATGTAGATTATGATGTGTGTTATTTCATGTTAGGTAAGTGTGGATAAATGTACCATATTCGGTTCATTGGTCACGCTAGGTATATTCATAAATGCATAATATAGATTCACAACGTTTTTAAAGTAAAATTTCCACGCCATATGAATTTTCAAAAATGATATATACCGATGCGAGTATAGTTTAATTGTGGGGGCCAACAAAAATAGTTAGATAATTAATAGCATTTGATATACATATAAAACGAGGCTTATAAACTACGTCATGTACATGATTAAAATGAGTTTTGTTGAGAAAATTCGAATTTATAAGCAGTGTGAAACTAAAATTAAAACAATCTCAGCATAGTTACAAACGAAATATATGGTTTGTTATAAAAATAGATTTTGTGGACATTTGTATATAAAACGTACACTAGGTCGTTGAATAAAACAGCTTTTCGTATATTTTGTGTGTTTTCCACATGGTTTGTAAGTAATAGCGCATGTCAAAGACACTAATAACAATGAAGAAATTATTTATAAATTCTTTCTCTGTACCAAAACCATAATATACATATAAATAAAATTTAAATGTGGTTAGAAACTTATTTTACGGATAATATAGAATAAACGATATTTTCAATTTTTCAACATTTATATTGTTTTGACACATTTGGTGCCAGAAATAACTTTTCAACATTTTTATATAAATATTTTACTTTGCATTAATCAATTTTTCTACTAATGGTTAATGATGATTAATCTTTTATAAATATAACTGACTGGAAATGTTATTTTATTAATATAATTTTTGTGTAATAATTTAGTATACAAGAAAAAGAAATTAAAATCGTAAATTTTAAACATACAAATATAAATCAAAATGTATTTTTATTTTAACATTACAGTGAAAGGAAAGTTCACCTAAAAATATAATTTCATAGATAAAATTAACATTATATGTATATTATATATTATGTGCTGTGGTAAATATAATTATAAATTTACTACTTAAAATTTACAGTTGTATTTAATATTCTCATATTTAAATTTGATTAGAAGAGAACGTATACGTATATTATATTTTGCAGATATACTATATATATATATATATATATATATATATATATATATATATATATATACGTATATATAACGTATATATATATATATATATATATACGTTTTTCAGCTGCATAATTATAGATAAATATTTAATTATTAATAAAAATACTTTAAATAGAGGAGGTCATTGACGTTATTATATTAGTGAGGTATTATTAATTTCTAAAATTAAATTAAAGACGAATTTCATACATGACAGAATTAAGTCAATTTCAGCACCAACAGCCAACAAGACATTTTTAAACCAAGAATATATACAAGATACATATATATACGTATATATGTGTATAATTAAAAAAATTCAAATATTTGTTGTTTATATAAAAATTGCCAATTAGAGCGTCTTAAATTATCATAATTGGCATATGATTTGATGTTTATGTTGTTAATGTGTTTTTATGCGATTCAAATATATTAGTTAGTATTAGTTGATCATGTTTTATTTGTCTACGAAAATAATTCCACAATAATATAAAACATTTGGTGTTACTAATTAATTTTAAATAGAATCTGATGTAAGTGTTGTGTATGTATGTGTGTGTGTGTGTGTGTAAGCTTTAATTAAATGAAATCAATGATTTCGATGATTGCTTTATGACCTTGCATCTATTTAAATTTGTAAAATTAACACAAGCCAGAGATTATTTTGTTTAAATCATATATACTATATTGTGGAAAACATACCTAAAAATCAAAATGTTTCAGCAACATGATACTGTGAAGCGCGAATCAACAGGTATAACGGAAAAACAAACAATATAAACAATAAGTTGTACCTTTCAACAAGAGGTATCGTTTTCTCGTAACGTACACAACAAAAAAAAAATCATAAACACATAGTTAAAAAAAGAATACACACACATATAACACAACAATATAAAAACGACACAAAATCACATCGAGTTTACTTGTTGAAAGAAATTTCTCACTATATATCAGACACCTATCAATAATTTCCACAAAAACTATGTAGCTTTAAGAAAAAACGTATAGAAAAAAAATGTTAAGTTCTTGTCACCACATATTTAACCATCAGTCAATCATCATCGTCTTCATGATGGAAAATTGCGCGTCAATTAAACCATTTTGACTTCAATTAGACATTGTAATCGGATATGTTTATTAATAAACTTAAATATGTTTGTTGTGTTATTAGGCATTTCTAAATGAAACGACTTGAAATAATGCGAAATTACATTAAATATTTTCAGTAAGTGTATAAGCGAGTTAATCCGAGTCTAAATTTACGTATTCCCACCCTCACATTCATATAACAACACGCCATCTCTAGTTTTCAGTATGATTTTCACTAAGATTCACATGCTTTCAATTTATTTCAGTATTTTAGAATATATAAGAAGATAAATAATGTCGTATACGTGTCTGATTATGTGTTATATTAAGAACATTTTCATATTGACCTTTTAGTTTTAAAGTTGTAGTTTTTTTTTCAAATCGAATCAAATTTTATGACATGACATGAAATTTAATTGTTCTATTTATATAATTGCTACAAATCATTTTAATACAGTTGCTGTTATAAAGTTTTAATGGAAGTTTAAAAAGAGAAAAGCGTCTAGTAACAGAAACGATTATGTTATTAATATTTCTGTTCAAGTGTTGGTCGTTGAAGTTAGAAATTCAAAATAACAGGGTCATTTCCTTCCGTACAGGAAATTGTTTACCCAGGTTCGTTAAGTTATATAAAACCACCTAATCTAATAAATGCAATTTTCTTATTAAATACAATCAAAACTGAATATTTTTACCAGAAAAAATAAGTTCAACTCTAATAAACAATGCACAATTCTCCCATCATGAATGTAAAATTAAAATTTTCCTGTATATGCATTATTTGTTTGCATTTGTGTGTGAATGTGTATGATTCAAAGGGTGGAACTAAAGGCTGCATGATTTTAAGTTACAATTTTCATTAATCAATACCTAGTTGGGACTGTTTTCTTAGAATTTCACACATTTGTACCCATTTTGTTACAAGTTCGTGCACACAATAAAGCCAAAGTTACTTATTAAAGATTCTATTATTAAATCAAATGTTGAATCATTTAAGTTTTAATAGTATTCAAGCAACTAATTGAAAATTTTACGCTACCTATATTTAATTCACAGTTTTAAACATTAATTATTATTTCATTGTAATTGTTGAACGGAAAATTGTACCTTACAACTCCGGTTAATAACAACTTTGATTTACAGAATTCATAATTATCACAAGAACGAGTTGTTTTCAAACTATTACATAAATTAAACATCATTATCTTATAATCGTTCGTAATAAACTCGTGTTTAATTGTAAAAAATCCAATTTTCCAGAACAATTAAGAGCTTCAAGTTTTACTATTTGTTATTTGAAAGCATCTATATTATTTAAAAAATGTTGACGAATTAATTCGTTTGGCAAACTGGAAAAGCAATTCTTTATAATAGCCATAAATGATTTATATAAGGAAGCATTTTCAGTTTTTCAGACACGATAAGGTTTGTCTAACAAACACACATACGAAAAAGCATGCTTGGCAAACGCAAAGGTACATATAAACAAACATATATACATATATGTTTCGAAGAAGAGCTCGAGGATTAATTATGAAATGAATTCACGATAATCAATTCCACATATATATAAAGTCCCAGAAAAACTAATAACAGAAAAATGAACAATGACCTGGCCCTTTTCCGACAATGAAGATAAGCGGGTTACAATGCAACTGTCATTAGATCTTGTTCGGGTCCTGTCATTGTCATTAAACAATATCATAGCTGATACAATATGTGCCGCCGTTGAAGCGACCATTATGTCACGTAAGTCGATTGGCCATTGTCCTCACACCATTGTTCTTTATATTAAGGAAGAGGTTCTCCACTAGACGCCACTTATGATATAAAGTATCCATAGTACTTTTTCATTATACAGTATTCACATTTATGTCGTTTTTCGTTTTTTCTCCTTCTCCATCCATAAAAGTTTGTTTAACTTGATTGCACTGTTAAAATCTATATATAACAAGTCAATGTATTGTTCTCAACACTCAACAATATAATCAATCGTTAATGAATCAATTAATTGAGACCAAAAATGGGTTGGGTATAAAATCACACTCGTTTAATCAAGTTTTAAAACAACATTATGCAATTAGTATGTGTGTCTTAACAAAAATGTTGTTTTATATATTTCTTTTGTATATGGTTAGAAGAGATCTTGTCATTTAACGGTTTCCTATATGTTCTCTTAGTTAGGTGTGTCTCGGAAAACGGGTTTATTTATTGTGAAATACAATAATTATTAAGTTCAAGAAATGATTAGTGCTCATATTATAATTAACAGTATGTTGTAATTAGTAATGTTCTGGTAAAATATCTTTAATGAGCTTTACACAAGTTACAGAAATTGTTTGTTTCTTCTATTAATTAACTATACTTATATATAATTGTAAATATGTATTCTTGACTTCCCATATAATATAAATACATAATTTCAATATTAAAAACACTGTTTATTATCCAATACACTCATTAATATAAATAATTAAAAGCAAAACGTTAAGTTTACATTCATAATAAATAAAAAGGACTTATTGTGTTTTTACATAATATTAAATATCATAAATTAAATATGAACTCTTGCATTAATTATTTGTTAGAGTTCTATTACAGATATAATTAATTTTCATTTGACTTAGATATGGTTTAATTAACTTATGGCTTCAAGAGAATAAACAGTTGTCAATTCCTAGTATGGATTAATATTGTATTCATATACAAGACATGTCATTTAATACAAGCTATTGTTAAATATTGATGTGCTTTTAATAGTTACACAATAATTACTTTAATTAATAGGGAAATTGTTTTTCAATATAGGAACGAAGAAAATTTCCAAGAATCTGTCAACGTAAATGATTATTCACATATATACGACAGTGGTTGTCTTGTATTTTACCTTATTAATAAATTATAATTGCTTTAATTGTCATATGAACCGAGTATTTAAAGCTTGTTTCAAATTAATTATTTGTTTGTTTGTGGAAAAACAACTGGAGAATCAAATTCAATCGACAAACGTTAATTTTGGTATTAGAATTGAAAATTGTAAAAAAATTATACAGGCCGTGTAAAGATATTATTTAGAGGACAAATGGCAGACACACTGTCTAGGCGGCTATATAGTGTACAGTCTCTTTGGTTGCATGAATGGATCAGGCCCAATGAATGGACTTGGTGGTCTGTTGATGCACTAACACCGTATAAGCCGCGTAAGCCCAGCAGTGTAATAAACCGCCAACTAATCCATAAGATTCACTTGCGTCGCTTTGTCCCTCTTTTCATTCTTAACTTGTCAATTGCTAATGCCTTTCATTTAACAATAACTAGTTTTAAACTTAAATGAATAAACAACAATACAGAACTGTAATAATATAAGGAAAAGTTTGAAATGAGAAAATATTTTTGGTGGTCTTTCACAATTTCACAAACAAACTTGTATTCACATCAAGAGTCAAAAATACCCATCCAATTAACGTTGCTATTTAAATGTTTACGGATTAATTAGTAACATGTGTCAAAGTATAGAGAAGTATGTATTTTCAAGAAAAGACATATGAAAATTAAAGTGTAATTAGAATTGGTAAAAACTTGTAAACAGACAACACCTACACATGATTACAGCATCACATAAAAAGAAGCAGTATAGTTGTAATCTTTGTAATTGCATATGGAAAAAAAAATTTAGATCGAGCTAATTTACACCAAGGACGTATAAATATATCAAACGAATTAATAATTCTCTAATGAGTGGCTTTTGAATATCTGTTGACGTCAAAAATGTTATTTTTTTCTTTCTTATTATACGTTATGAAGTGGAACACATTTTCTATAAAAAAATAATTTTTCTAATTTTATTACAACGCGACAACATCGTATATTTTTCTTAATACAACTCGTACAAGTACATTGTTGATAAAAAATGATTTCTCTGATTAAAATTTCCGTTTGTAATAGCAATAAAAATCAAAACTAACATTAACCAATTAATTACGCCATAACTATAACCGTCCGTGATTATTTGTCACTTAAGAAGATAACACATCTGGACAATAATTTTGTTGATTTAGATTGTAATCACAAAACGATTAAATAGTTGATATGGTCAACTGTATACCCTTATCAAAACCAATTATACAATGTATTCTGTTAAGTGACACTGTGTATATTATTATTAAAATTACAGCAGCGTCCAATGACGGATTATATTTGAATTCTTAATTGATAAATTGGGTGACATTATAACTATAACATGTTAAATTCTTCCTTATAAAGACTAAAGATCAGCTACTGAATTAATATCCCAACTGCATAATATAAAATACTATTATTATTATACACTCACATGACCACAGATTTTGTATCAGTTTACCAGACTTGGCTGACGATGGTCGCCTTTTTAATAATTAATTATTATGGATGACAAGATCCGAGAAAGAGTGAAAATATTGGGTGCTTGTTATTTGGGATTAAAACCACACCTACGTATATTGTAATTGAAACTCCTAATTCTTTTGGTAGTTTTTTTAACGGCTATCATTATGATCGCCTCTTATATTCATAAATAATAATTAAATTACATATTTTTCTAATAGTCATTCGGAGAAAGGGTGTGTGTGAGCCTTTTTCTCACCAAGCATTAGGTTAATATATCGATTAAATAAATTTTAAAAAAGTTGACAAAGATCGTAATTTTCTTTTAATGTCTAATTCATTGCAATTCAATTACTTTATTATTGATATTTCCTATAATATGAACTCTAATTAAACTTTCTTATAATAATAAACTGTACGTATATTTTTTCTTTTATTCCTTTACATGCTTATTTTCCTTAATTAATGTTTGATTTAAAACTACATAAAAGGAGTTTATTATTAGCTGATTGTTGAAATTAATGGTTAAACCTAATTTAACAATCTAGAAAATAAAAACCACCTACGTTAGAAAAAAATATATTATTAAGAATAAAAAAATCAATTGTACAAAATTGATTGTGATTATTTTTTCATATATAAATTAGGTGTAAGTACTTAAGAAATTGACAGGAAATGTATTTTTAATAAAGTATTGAATTATTAAAATTCCACATACATTCAAAATACCATACAACACATGTTACATACATAATTAAAGGCTTGTTTATTATTAAACAGTACTAGTAACACAAATCAGGACATTATAATTATGATGCTATTGTAAAGGGACCAACCTACATTTGGTCAACTTTTTATGGTAAAAGAATATTAAAAGATATTTATTTTTATTATACATGAGTAAGATTTTGCATATTAATAAACACAGTTTGATGTATATTTTTTGAATTTCTGTGCAGTTTTTTTTTTCTTTTTCATCCATAATAATAAACATACATATGCAAGATTAAAATCACCAAGATACAAGAGAATTTTAATGTTTTTTGTTAAAGTTTCTCATACAGGTCACATTAAGGTTTATTGTAATTTGTTTTTTCTACTTCAAAAAATGATGATGTACTTACCAGGCATATACTCGTACATACATTAAATTGGAAAATAAACATATACATATACGTAATTGGACAATTTCTCTTCTCTCTGACACACACACTCACATTTAGTCAGTCTAAATATTCAAACAAACAAAACAAATATTTGTTACTCAACAATTACAGTTTCTTTAGCTTATTGATTAACTATACATTTATTATTAGTAACAATTTTGTCAATAGAATCAACACAAATAATCAAAATTTACTTCAATTATTAGCTCAGCACATGTTAATTGAAAGAATTGCTTTAATTAGACAATAAGTGCTATAAGTTTAATTAACGTATTTCAAAATTCGTCATTGAATGTTATCAATTTCTGTTAGATTTAATTAGATTTATTAAAAACTATAAACAAATGCCATAGAAAACATATTGTGCTATAATTAAATTTATGTTATTTATTAATTATACCTTATTATAATTAATTTGATTCAAGGTTGTCAACTTACAAAAAAACATAGTATAATACCTAAGCTTATTTTTCCAAGTATTATTTACCGGCTAGGAAAATTTTCAATTCGTTAATTAATGCAAGGTCATTTTTATTAATTAATATGCCAAAACAATAGTCCAAATATTTTATCTGATTTTTATTGTTCTATTATTAGTATGTTAAAAAAAAGTATGATATTATCATGCTTCATAGAAAATGATTTTTTGGTAATGAATATAAAAGGACAAATGAAGAATACAAATTACCGAGATTTTTATTTTTATATCATAGTCATAATAGCATAAAAGATTCCAAAGTTTAATTTATTCTGATACAATTTGTTGTGGCATATTGTGGTCAACAATTACAGTAAGTTATGGTAGGCTGGGCAGGTTATTCATAAATGTAAGAAAAGCTTAATTTCTGTTAAATAATCAAGACAAAGATAGTAATACTTATTAAAATACGTGTTATTGTTTCAGTCACGTTGCAGTTTCTCACGGGATCATATACTTTATTAGCGTAATATTATAATGTATAACTTTTCTCGAATACATTACAATATTATAATGTATATGTATGTATAAACAGTGAATCTCCTTCGAACATAGAAACCTTCTTTTTTCTATAAATCTATTAAATTATTTATTGTTGTATGTTTTTGTTTAATAATGTGGTAATTTACCACAACTTTAAAGGTATGTTTTTTTCTTCGTGTCCAACTCGCTTTTATAGAATTTCAACTTGACTATTGTTTTCTAAGTAAACATTTCCAATATAGCTTTTTCTCATCATCATCTATTTTATTTTTACTAGATAAACGTTCTTTGTTAATAAATGTTATTATCAACAATTATCTCTCTCCGGGTAATTATCCTTACAATTTTGTATTTACAACGTATTACACACACACACAGAAAGGAGATGGTTTTTTTGAATGCACAGGAAATGATTTTTTCAAATGAACTCGCCCACATACATAATCAAAGTTAAATGTCTAACAATGGCCTATTAGATATCAGATACGATTTCAGCTTTCACAATTGTTGATGCTCTCAATAACACTTTTTATTTTATTACAAATTGTCGAATGAATGACTATTTAAACATGATATTATCTTGGATTCGAGTTTAAGAATGTCACTCACGATTAAGAGGATTATTTAATACTCTGTATTGTACATTAATAATAATATGAAGTAATATTAAAGTAAATAAAAAATATTAACATTTTTTTAGTTATACCTAGATAAATTAATTTTTTTGCACTTCTAATTAATTTACCTATATGGGTTTTCTAATCGTACCGGTTTTGGCTTTTCGCCTTCTTCAAGAAACCGAAATTATAATGAATTAATGATTATTACAACTTCATATTTTTTTAATTATTAAATTCGTCCTTCCAATCTTGCCTAATGAAATAATTCGGATAATTCATGTTTATTTACAAAATTTTGCGACAACTCTGACTATAACTTTTCTTTATTTAATTCAAAATTTAACAAATCGTTCAAAGCACTCGATTTTATTAATGTCCCACACCACTTCTGGTATTATCATCTTTCTAAATATAATTTTTATAATAAAGTACCGTAATATTCTATAATTGCTTAAAATTCGAGGGTGGTCCATAATAATAATATAAATGTGAAACGATTTTTATTTATGGACAACACATTTATATAAATTTTGATGGCCTTGATTTAAGCTATTTAAAGTTTATGAGGTTGTTAATTTATATTGAAATAATCATGTGGGTATCATATAATATATGCACATATTCAGAATATCTATTTTATATTCCATATTTTGCTATATTCAATGTAATAGTATTTATTGGAATAATACAGGACCGTATTTATTTTCAAGGCATCGTCCAACAAAATAAATAAAACATTATTAAAAAAAAACTGTTGTTGTTGGTTGTGTGTGTGTGTTGGTTTAATTTTAGTATTGGTTAATCCGAACAAGATCAGATATATAATGTATACAGGTATAAAAAGTTGTGGCCATCATATAGGCGCCCCAAGTGTGATGTTGAGGGCCGATCGAAGCGTTCTATCAATCACTGAAAGCTGGCGAGCTGGTCAAAGTCTCGGCTCTGCTCTGACCCCCGCTTGTTTGCATAACTAAATCATAATTGTAGCCAAGCCAATGGACATATTGACTAATGATCACCCGATGCCAACGCACACATATACATACATATAGACAACAACGAAAAAGAATGAACACAGACCAAAAAAAAAAAAGAAACGTACACACGTCCGTGTTGTTAAGGTACATATACGAGAGAGCTTTTAATGCTCAACATCTTCGATCTGCTATCTAGAGATATAACTCGGACTTATTTAAACACTTTCATAGTTATTTATTATTTATTTGTATTCGGATCAAGGCACACTCTCTTCATTCTTAAACATTTCTTATTGCTTTAAATTGGAACTCTGACACAATCTCTTTGGTTGTAAATATTGTATTGTTATTGTGAAGTTGAATAAATGAACAATATCGGAATTTATTGGAATTCCTTTACAATATATATATTATATACGAGCCATTTTGAATAACAAGAAAACGTATTCTAATTATAATTAAAAAATGTTTTCACACAGAATATAAAGTAATGAAGTTTTGTTGTCGTCGTTAATAATTGAGCTTTTGAGCTTTACAAAGGAAATACCCATCTTACAAATGTACTTTTTATTATAATATTTGAAATATTTGCATTTTTATAAACGCTCTTTATAAATGACTTGATTAAATGTGCAGAACCATTGCTAGAAGGCTCTTAATAATTATAAAATGACTTCTTCATTAAAAACAAAAGGTAGATTATATAAATTTGAATGAAAACCATACTAAAAGTGTATATATAGAATGCAAGAAAAGGAAATTAACAGTCCTATGAATATTGTACATTTATAATAAGTGTGCATCTTTTGAAATGTTATATATATATAACATTAATTATAATCTTAAATGAAAAGCAATTTAAATTCGACAAAATTGTGTAATGTGTGTGCTTGCAATGCATTTCGAGAGACCGGTATATATGTAAATTGTACAACATTGAAAATGTACACTCCATTTAACAATTACAACTCAATTATGTAAAATACGGCTATCACTCGGCTCGGAAATTAACATGGACAAGTTAAAACACAGCAGGATCAGGGCGGATGTGCCACCGCGGGCGCGATTAACACTGTTAATTTGAATTTGTGATATATATTTGTTAATTATGGAAGCATGCTTTTCGGAAATTAACTCGGTGGCCCTTAAATAATCCTAGATTTACTGCTTTAAATCTAATTTAAATTCAAATGTGTAATACTTTTTATTTCAATTTTTACTGTACGTTTTGTGTATATAATACACTCGGTATGTAAATATAATATTAGCCAAAATTAAATTACATACACATATAAAATTTATTTTTAAAGGCAATTATTGTTTCGTTTAAAATAAAATTTCACATACACTATAAACTAATTGGTACTATACTTCCATGTAATTTCAAGTCACGTTCTATACGTTTCTTTTTTTATCGAAACATGCAATATTTCTGTATTTATAATGAACTTTACAATAAAACCGCAAATACCAAATACGCATTGCATATTTTCGCCATGTTTGCAATAATTACAAATGAAATTGTGTGAAGGATTTCAATTAATTAGATGCAGGCCCGGATTAAATGCAAATTTAAACAAAGAGGTATTTTTTCATAAGATTGAATCTTCTCCCAGTTATAAACGAGTCGAAACATGTAACTAGTTAAAGATTTGATTAATTACATATAATAAAATAATTGTATATTGAACCCATCCAGAAAAGTTTACCACTAAGAGAGATTTGTAAAGTTAATCTAGATTACACCTGTAGAGGCAAACCTAATACTATCAGTCAATAATATGAAATCGTCGAAGCCCGTGCTATATACTTTCGTACATAAACACACATACATTTATATATAAAAGATAAGAGAACAAATCAAAGATTGAAGCTCACAGTGGTTGACTGACAGGTCTGAGACTGGTTCGAGGAGTCGAAGAGAACTGACTATAACCAGGCGGGACACCTGGGGCACCAACGATAACATCTATCAGTTATAATTAATTGTGTTTTTATATTTTGTTTAATCATTCTATTAGAAACGATCTTGGATGAGAAGGAGGATGCTGCATATACATATAGTATACATATATACAAACACACGCACACACAATGGAAAAAATTCTGTAAGGGAACTAAAGAGTACAATAAGAGTGTACATTTTTTAAATGCCAATGCAAAGTGTTTCGTTTGATTGTAGATTAAAAGGTTTTTTTATCTTTCTGTGAGAGGTGTTTAGAAGTTTTTCAATCTTACGATGATGAATCAGATAGGTCATTAAGTTTGTCCAAGATTTACATTCGATATGTCATTATTGTCATGATTTATTTCGCTAAAATGAAACAAGCGCTTCTCTCTGTATATATACATATATGTATATCTCTTCTTCGTGTTCTTTTTTACCACATTTTATAATAGAGAATAAAATGTATGTAATATTATGAATAAGAAATTATCGATTATATACCTACTATTAAAATGTATTATAAGATGGTCATAAAAATGTGTATGTAAGCGCTAAGTATGTATGCAGAGCTTGTTTACTACATAAATTAATATTATTGTGTATGCAAAATCCATAATAGGTAAGAACGTTTTTATTTTATACAATAATTTTATTCGACAGTTAATAATAAATGAGGGAAAATTACTTGATCTTATAGGTAGATAACATTGTTATTTACATTTGGAAAATAAATTGTACGTATGCGTTTTATTTGAAGTTCGTTTTTCAAAAACATCCTCTCTGTGTTTGCAGAAATTGTTAGTTATTATGTGTATCACGAATTTTAAAATACAAGACCAATCCAAAAGTAACGAAGCAAGACCATTGAGTAGCCAATTACAAGGCTTTATTACTCGTATGTAAGTATTTGAATTGTAATATTTATCATAAGACATAAAGAATTAAGTAATTGTACACTTCCTAATAATGATGCTTTGTACTATAATATACAATTGTCTATAAAATATGATATACGAGTATATCATATTCAGCTACAAATATTTATAATTAGAACACACCAAATGGTTTTTGTTTTAATTTGAATTAATTGTGTGTCAAAAGCTTTAATTTTTAATTTTTTTTTGTATGTGATATCTGAATTTTCTCCCATAAACATTAGCTAAACGGCACAACAACAATTTTCATAAATATCTTCCAAACAAGAAGATAAAGCTCGCCATACATTTACATCGTAATTTCTTTTTCAGTTCATGAACAAAATTTTTAAACAAAACTAATTACAATAAATTTGAAAATATGTACTTTTATAACATATAACAAGAAATTTATTTTATGTGAAAATTACACACATAAGATAAAACATCCAAAATTCGCTTTATCAATGTTTAGCTAGTTCATTTTTATCCATAAAGCGGAAAATTTTCACATAATTCCTGCAATAATGCTCCTTCACGAAAGTTGACAGTTTTTTAAACTGTATGAAGTAAAAATTCCTGTATATTAAAGATATACCTTCTTTACTTTTCTTCCACACTATGTAGCATTTATTTACAATATGTTTGATAAGGGCCCCACTTTTGTTTAACCAAACATGCATACGGTAGCCGGAGCCCACTAATCATTCCTCTTTATGGCTCGTTAGGCTAATGCCTCTGCATAAAGTTATAATGTAAGTACACTTATGGGAATCGCTCTATACGGTCATAATATAAGAAGAACTTTGTTCCTAGATAGACACAGAACGAATATAAATTGCCAATTATTGCATATCAACGTTCATATGTAGAATGAACGTGTTGAGAGTAAATTAAATTTCCGTTTAGATGGGCCAAACCATCAGCTCGTGTCGCACTCCACTGTACATATACATAAACGAACCTGATTTATTGCTTAGATTTTCAACTATAAATATTTTGTGGATAAAATGTATATAAAATCACACAAAATCGTTGTTATAAATTTATTATCCACTAACATTAATTGAATTTACGTTCGAAATTTAAACAGTATGTAAAGAGCTTTGAAGCTCATACGTTTGCCAAGTATTTTGTTTTCGTTAATATGGGTCCGTTTTTAGTTTACTGAAACAAAAATTAATTTAATACGACCAATTTCGTTTGTATCTAATATTAAATATAAAAATGACATCGTTAGTGGTGCCACGCCTAAGAAATACCTCCCACATTCGATGGTCACTATTCACTTGTGCCTTTGTACTCCTCAATCTTACACTATTAACAATGGCCCAACGGGGTATCTTATACAAAATACATAAATACATTGAATTCATTATATATACATATATCTCGCGTAGTTGTTCAAATAAAATTTTGAAAAGAATTTATGGGCCACACACCCAACACCACAACTAACCCACTGACCAACTGCACTGTTCCTTAACGAGCTAATCAATAGATCACGGTTGGTCCTTGATCATTTATCATTTCTCTTAAAGAGATTTGTAATAAGTATCGGAGGATCATTTCGATTCTTTTTTTCTTTCTTCAAGAAAGTGTCACAGATGACTATTAAATTTATAGTTTGGATTATTAATTTGTTTATTTTGTATCTGTATGTGTGGCAAAAAGGTAGGGAGGTTTTCTATATTGTCATTATTATTATACAAAACAAGATGGAATTTATTATTATTACGTATATTATATGGATTTGTTTCCGTGTATTCTTGAAGAGTCCACAATATTGATTTCCAGACTTGATTTGGCCGTAGGTGTTTCGTTGAATCATTACCAAGTAATTTATGTTCGGGCATTTTATTGCTACGTTTTGCAATTGGTGTATATGTATGTTTGTATGACAAGACGAGAGATGTTTATTACTGTGTTGTTTAGTTACAGCATCTTTTTAACCATTGTTTCAACTCTATAATGTTGTTGTAGTTGCACTGAAATCATTCTTTTAATTGTTTCTCTTGTTCTAGTCATTGTGAAGAACATTAAAATAGTCCATTTAATTTGATTTAACATTTTTCACTTCAATTGATAATGCCATTTACATTTCACAATTAACTTTTTTAATTCGTTATTCGTTAATAAAAACCAGTTGAGTGTTAAGGTTCTTTCTTTCTTTTGTTTGCATTTAAAGTTTGCCATTAATTATGTTAATTCATATTCGATCTGAAACACCTGCATCAATATCATAAAACAATTTAAAAGTACCTTTATGTTATCCTTCATATTCATTTTGTAAATCTAAAAAAAGAAAAGTGTAAATATATTAGGGAAGATGAAACGAATGTGACCTGATTTGAGCGTGTGGTAGATTTAATAAAAAAAAGCCTTAAATGAAATGAGAAGGTAGAAATTCTGGTGTTTGTGTGAAGCACGTCGGCACGTTTGTCTCTTGAATGGTTGAGGGAGTGTGGAAGAGCGGCCTATTAGGTCACTAATTGTGGTTGTGTCACAGTCGCGAGTATCGGAAATGAGATAATCGAACTTTCTACTAGAGTAAAGTTGTCGTCACTATACACTGGACTGTCCAAATGCTGCTTACTCGTCCTTTTCTTTTTCTTCGTTAGGGGCCATTAAGCAATTCGACCATACAATTATTTTATATAGCCTCAACAATAATAATACATATACGTACATGTGAATGAAGAATGAATAAAGTGTTTAAATGAAATGTTTTACAAGAAATTATTATCATCTTCTACATTAAGTATTCATATTAATTTAAAAGAAAAATGTTGCACTCAAGGTGACGGTTTTTGTCAGTTCTTATACCTATATTGGTGCTGCCGCTCATAAAATTTGTAATTCCAAGTCAGAAATTCTACAGTAATTTGTGGTGAGGTTTTAAGCATTTTACCACCAGCCTTATTAAAGCATGATTATAAAACATTGTAATAAAATTTCACACATTAAAATAAAATTCGAATAAATTATAAATAAACTGGTCGTCATTAAGAGAATGTTTATGACACTTAGTGTCAGCTTGGCTCATATTTTTGTTAATAAATTACAGAAAACGAAAATAATAATCATAAAACTATAATATGACTACTGAACTAAGTGTCCTTTTTTCATTATACACTCATGTTGTTTGGTTGGTTTCAAATTATATTTTATTTTATTGAATAAAATGACTACTATTCGTTTGGATATATTTTTCCGTTTAGAATATTTAGTTTTTTATTAAAACCAACAGACAATTTTCTAGTAATGATCATATATAATGTTCCACCTACTCTTTTCTTGAAAAAAAAATTTGAAAGATCCATTAAAGAAAACAAGACTAATTATCGCCCTCAAAGAGAATACATTGATAATATCATTAAACAATAATAAACAACATTAGAAAATACTTTATTCTATATATTTATCGATTGGATGATGATTAATTGTCTTTTTTTACTTATGCGGACCCAAAATACTCATTGGAACGTAATAAACAATATCTTAAGAGCCGTGACTCTTTGCATCACTAATGCAGACAGATTGTAATCAATGGTAATTAACAAATTCGTGACCCTACAAGAGTCTCTCTCTTTTTTAAAGTATTAAAATCCAACAGTCATCATTCATCATTAACTCACAACAATTAATTATTGTTCCATAGCTGAGCCCCAGTTCCAATGACAAAAGATTTATTGTATTGGAAAAATAATTTACATTGAATTATACAATCGCCCTGTACACCACAGGTTCACTTCTTTGCGCTCTTGTTTATAAATTTTAAGCACCTTCAAAACTGATGTGGCCAGTGTGTAATGTACTTATTTTTGTTCCATCAATATTATTACGTTTTAAATTAATTTTATTTAAAATCGTTCTTTGAATGATTGACGGAGAATCAAAAAGTCATTTCTATTATTGTTCAACTCTATTTGGTATAAAATAAGTTGTTGCAATTGGAGCAAATTTACTGGTCTGCAAGTTCTTCACACAAAAAGTTAATTGTTTTGAACTCTGTTTTTTGTATACGTATTCAAAAATTGCAGATATTTTTCAAAATACATCTGTGACAATTTGATAGGTCATTGCAGAGTGTGTGTAGTTTAAAATAAGGTAAAAAGGAAAAATGGTAACATCTTCCAAATGAATCGATTCGATTACAATATTCATAACTGAGTAAACATACATATATATACGACAATGGTCGATATAAATTGCACGTTTGTATCGAAAAATATCGAACACCTGT
The DNA here is from genome assembly GCA_004796505.1 of Oryzaephilus surinamensis. Taxonomy (NCBI): domain Eukaryota; kingdom Metazoa; phylum Arthropoda; class Insecta; order Coleoptera; family Silvanidae; genus Oryzaephilus; species Oryzaephilus surinamensis. Next base: position 38,961 of record SSSI01007588.1, on the reverse strand, counting down.
ACATAAACGAAAAGAAAAACGACCGTCAATAAACAAAAAACCTGACTGTGCTACGATATGGGAACACGATCGGTAGTGTGCATGCAGAAAAACGAGAAAAAACAAATGCCAAAAAATATATAAACTCACATACATATGTATATATGTATGTGTGTGTGTAGTTTACATTGGAATAGTGGATTTTTTGGTTTATTTTCGAGTTTATATCATTGTATGAATGGTTTTGTCGCGCGGTAGGCGAACGTCCCAGACTAGAGAGGCCTGAAGGAAAGAAGAGGCGGCCTGGCCAGAGAGCGCTATTGTTGCCCGCTCCGCATTGGAATTCCTTGAGGTGTGACAGCAAGTGGTGTGCCCTCTCTTCAGCATTCCACCACATAATCAGTTATGCATATTAAGTTAGTTAAGCTCATTATTATACCTGCAGAGTCTCGTTATTTATACACGACAGTATTAAATGTTGGAAAAAAATCTGTTCATATATATGTTATATTCACTGTGTGCAAATTGCGGATGGTTATAATACGTTTTTCTGGATATGGTCGCACATTATGTGAATATGAATCCTGTATATGTATGGAAGGATTAAAATGAGATTTTGCACATCCTTGTTTACGGGCTATATTGTCGTTCGTCGCGCACGCAAAATTGTTCTAATTTACTTGATGACCGCATCGAATCGCATATATAAAAGCTCATAAATGATTTATTTGTCTTTATATCTCTTTTCGCATCCTGCACAAAGATTTACAATTCTTAATTAGTAATTATTTAGGCTTAAATAATAAATGAACATTAAACGATTATTTTTTTACATAACATTTTCATATGTTTTATTTTATGTACGTGAATCTTTTTAAAGCAATAAAAAATGAAATAGTCTATGGTGTATATATGTATATATATATATGCTTCTTGTGTCAATAAATAAAGCACAATTCTCTGGCCGTACAAACGTGTACAATAATATAAATAATGGAACTTTACCAACACAATGGAGAATGTAATAAAACATCGATACACACAATTCAGATCAATACTGTTGTGTTTCTTTATCAGATTAGCAACTTCAAATAAAATAAATTTGCTTAAATAATTGCACACGCAATTCCTGTGTATGTGGAAAAGTGTTTAAAATGCGAATACTCTGTTGGACAACAACATTAATATTAAACTGCATTCAGTTCTAAGGTTGAAACCGGTAATGTTCTTAATGAAATTTATAGATCAAATAACTCTTACAGTTCTGCGATGTCTACCATAAAATTTACACAAAGTAGTTTCCAGTTAAAATTATTATTTAATTAAAAATTTATTTTATGTAATATATGTTGTGAAATTTTCGAAAAAATTACGGAATTTATTGAATGTCTGAATGTATACAATTTGCAAAAGGCTTCTTCTTCCTTGGCTGCATTATGAAATTCCATCATAAATATACTTTGCTCTTTTAATAATAACAACAAAAACGGTACAAATTCCTTATAGAATAAATTACAATAAAAGCTCGTTTTTTTCTCCTTTTGATTACATTAATTTTTATTACAAGTGAAATAAATTTGGGTCGTAATGTGGGCGGATAATATAAAATGTTACATACGCGTTTATTTTGTTTTAAACCATAAATTTTCTAATCTATTTTAAAATAAACACACCACAGACAAATATCAACCAGCTATATACCTTAATTACATCATTTATGCTAATTTTATTGTTTGCGAAGGCTTTACAACAAGCATATCTATACTTTCTTTAATTTAATTAAGATAAATTGTTTGTACCTTTAAGTAAAGCATAATATTGTTTCACATATTTTGCATAAATTATTATTTACAATACATGTTAAAAAAAGGTCAGGTATTTTAATATATTCGCCGCAAGCTATCATTGTGGGGAGAACGAAAAAAAAATTTAATCAAAATCATCAGCGGGGAAAATATCGTCATTATAATTACAGCCACGTATGGCCAACAATTGATAATAGTTTTTTTATTTTAGTGTATACCAAATATATCGGGTGTGTATTATACGTACATACATATGTTGGGGTGGTCGTGTATAGTTTTATTTTTATTACTTTTTTTTCAATACTATAGAGATAATTTATGCGATTTTAACAGACTCGATGTAACAATGGCACATTATCCGGCCGACAGTAATTAGTGATCAAGTAGGTGGAAATGTGGGGCATGCATGGCATTCATCAAGACAAAAGAAACAAAAAAATGCCCGAATACAATATATATGTTATATGCACATCTGCCTGTTTTACTCGCTCTACACGTATAACACACCCTTTTAGAGAAGCTTGTAATTAGAACAGCGTTAAAATAGAAATATATTATGTGTATTATTGATTAAATTACATTCACTATATCGATTGTCGCATATATTTTCTATTCATATATATAAAAAAGAGTTTGTTTTAATAATAGCTAATTTATTTTATAGGAAATTGTTTATTTGTAACAAATAGAATGAATTAATCAAGAAATGCATTAACTAGTCGATATGCAAATGAATTAATCTAAATACATACATACATGTTAACCAATCAAAAAATATATTTTTTTATATTGTTGTCAACTTAATAAATTCAAAAACAACCCACATATACACTGTATGTTCAATTAAAATATAATATACATATTATTAAGTAGTAATGATTAGCATTTAATCATATTTATACATATTGTGTGCACTTATTATTATCAATTAAAATTGTAAATTACAACAATAAAACAGTTTCAACATTTCAAAAGTTCAATGTATAATCATTTGAATATATAAAAGCACCTTATAAACAGTTTTTAAGTAGTGTATATAAAATGATTGATGTTAAAGTTATTTATACTCGTGAGATATGAGAACACCCCATGCCGAGATAATTTATTATTACTTTATTATCGCGTGACTGGTATTGTTTATTAGAACAATTATGAAGAACTTAATGATTTGCATTAATATACAAACGACCCAATGGTGCAATATCATTTATAATCAACAAAAAATCTCGCCTGTTTATAAAACCATTCTGTATAATTGAATTTAATATTCAATGATGTTGTTGTAATAAACTTTCCACCCATTAAAGTGTCGATACTTAAAATTTAAAAAAAAATAATTGAATTTGTTGGCATATAAAAAACAATGTACGGGAATTGTTATATTTGACTACAAGTTGTGTTTCCCCTGTTTAAAAAATGTTGATCATTATTCACACTTTGGATATTACACAAAATTTGTTAAGGTATTCATTTATGATCAATGACTCAATGTTGTCTAAATGTGTTTACTTCAACAACTTAATATATCCAACTATAAAATCGTACCATTTATACATATAAAGTGATAAAGTGCAACTAAAATGAAAGATGCAACATAAAAAAGGTAACATTAAAAATAATGGCGATATTAATATTTGGACAGGTGGCACGACTGTAAGGATACATACATAAGTATACTTAAAGTATGTACAGGGTGTTTCAGAATAACGTCAGAATATTTTATCGGGTTAATATTCCTGACTTTATTCTAAGATGATTCATCTCATAAACCGTATTCCAAAAAGCCATATAAAATGCGATAGATATAGTCCAATAATTGAAAAAATTTAAAAATTTAACACACTGTACCTCAAAAACTGTGCCGTTTGTGACAGATGTTGATATTAATTTTTTTTTCTTAAAATAACTCAAACATTTATCCTTTACAGTAATTACAGTGGTAACACTTACTTATGAACTATCCTGTATCTAATATTTTTCAAAATTACATGGGTTTTATTGGTGACACGTTTTCAGCTTTTTGAATTTTTTTCGAAAACGGCAAATTTAAATAAAAAATTTCTAGAGACATAAAAGATTCCTACTTAAATTACCTATCAGATGAGTCTATTAAAGATATATCTAAATGGGGCAAAATTAAAAGTGTTGGGATGTGTATGTGTTTCCACCTTTTCCAGCTAAACTAGTAGAAGAGGTTTATAGACCATAGATAATGTGCTACATTAAACTATATTTTTGTACAAAATTTTATTTTCATATCTACAGTATTTATCAAAATATTAAAGAAAAACCCTAATTTTTCAGAAACTTAAACTCGCTATACCTACATATCTCAAAAACTCATTATTTTCGGACCAAGGTATATAAGACCTACCTTCTTAAAATCGAGTTAAGAATAACCCTGTAAAGTATACTGACGTTATTCTGGAACACTCCGTATATATGTGTGTAAAATGGTGCGGCATTTAAAATGATAATGGAGATCATATTTGTTATTATTGATGATAGTATCTGATAGTACATGTACTCTAAATCCCACTCATTGTGGCGTTATGTTATGGTGTGTGTATAAAGTGTTGGCTGTAACATATAGCCCTGATCCGCGTAAGTTATAATGAACCATTGCTGTCCTGCCGCGGTCTTGTACCGAACGGCTGTTACGCGTCGCGCGGGGAATTTACACCTGACAATAGCCTGGATCTGATGCCCCGCTGGACGCCCACCTGGTAATGAAATAATCCGCCACTCCTTGGTACAGATAAAGTTGTAATGGCCCCGAATACCAACACACACATACACACATATATAGAATAATGTACATCTTTTATAATAAACGCTAAACATATTTTATACGTTAATTAATGATGTCTGGTTCATTATTATGTTGAACGTAAGACACGATTTGTTTGCTATATATGTTTAGAGTGTTCAAAGTGGCACTTTTGGAGGCGTATTTCACTTTTCATGTGTCAGAAAAATGCCAAATTGGTTGTAAAACTTGTACAAGTATGGTTGACAATGGTGTACCAATATATAAAATATTATTAGTATACAACAATGAAGAAATAAATACGAAAATATCTATTATTCAATATTAAAGTTATGGCTTTTTTATAGCTTTTCAATTTGTCTGTGCATTAATGGGTCCAAATTGCTAAAGTCTATACATAAATTGTAAAACTTGAATAAAACACCAAAAAAAAAGTGTCATATGTATAAAATGGATATTATAAATTGTCTTAAAGATTTTGCTTTTAGATTTTCATCATTTAAGCGAATTACCCTTTTTTCTTAGTTTTTCTTGTCACTTAAACAAATGCGACACAATGTGTGCGTATGAGAAAAAACATGATATATGTATGTATCGTGTAGTAACGTTTTTTTCATGTTACAAACATCCCTAAAAAACAATAATCCTTTACAACATGCAACAAAGAAGTGCTTTATAAAAAAATATCTTATGCTGTATACGAAATCAGTATCCAATCGTGTCGCATCTGTCATTTTATAATGAAATGTGTAGAGTACCTAAGCAAAAAAGCTCCTAAGTGTGTAAGAGGTCCTTAATGTCTGGTAGTCATACCATATAACATCTTTTCCCACATTTGTTTGAATTGAAGAATTACAAAATTTGTTAATAAAACCATTTCTTGTCATTCGGAAAATTCCAAAACAGCACAAAGTGATAATTTCTCAAAATTGTCATCAAAAAAGAAAACGTAATTTTATAATTTTAAGTAGGTTAATTTTTATTCAAGAAAAATAGGTACACATTGTTTTTAATTTAAATTTTGTAGCTCATACATCAAAAAACAGACTTAAATTACAACGTTAAGCCATAATCAGAAGAAGCCAAGAAAGTACTTTCGCAAAATTAGCATTAAAATAATATTTTAACAGTAAACACGAAAAAAAACTCAAGAAAAACAACGTACCTGATTTTTTTGGCTTTAATAACAAGGTCGGATGGCAAAAAAACCTTGTTGAGATTTAAATTAAAAAAAATAATTATAAATGAAATCTGCATGCTGACAACGAGCCCTTCAACATCCAAGTAATTATTATGGTTATAACTGTGATTAGGGAGTTGGAAAAAAATCACCCTCATGCCAGTTAATCTGAAACATTGTTTTTGGTAGCAGCAGATGCGGTAGCATTGCCACCCTGATGGGCTTAAAAGCTGTGAAATAATGAGTTCAGATTATTACTTTACCGAGCCGATGAGCACATTTGCATATCAATTCACAATTAGTATAACCCGTTGAATTAAATACCATCCACCCCTAATCTACACTCATTGCGTTTTGCATGTAATATCAGCTTTACTACTTTACTGTTACAATAAAGTACTATTGTCGTTACAACTCGTATAATCGTTAAAAAAGTGTGCTTTTTATATTTATAATTTATACAACATTATTTACAAAGTGGATGCCTTTATTAATCATATTTCAAAATCAAGCAATTTCTTTTTAGCTGATTAAATTACACAATTAACATACAAATGACGTAATAAAAAATGGTGGTATTTTAAAAATCGCATTAAATATTTAATTAACCTATCCGAGTGTATGTAATAAATTTTATTATGAAACTGTCTGCTGGCAAAAACGTTTTCCTCTAATAAGGAATTCTTTTCATTAAACAAATAATAAATTACATGACCCAGTTAAAAACGGTATATAAATTTTAAATCAATAAAGAATTAATAAAAGTATTGAATATTGATGGTATGGATAATATATTTGTATGAGTATAATATAATAGATGGTTGACTGAATGGAATTTCACGAATGCCCACAAATTGATGAGAAAAGATCGGTTTCGTATTATATACGGCGTCATCTTGTATGGCTAGCGGGTCATCACGACCACTAAACAAGGGGATTACATTCGAATACAAGCAACAGCAATTAGCTGCAGTGTCAACCAGGTTCTTTAATTAGATACCATATCATCTAAATTACCCAGCACTCGTACATCAGTTTGTAGACTGGTCTAAAAACCTCACTATAATATACACAATTCTTCACTTCTTAACACTGTATGTTACTTTTACCAAACAACGAATTTACGATACGTTAATGTCCATATTTTATGGCAGTTTATTTGTGGGCGACATACCTAACACTTAAACTTCTCTTCTTTGGTCGAGCAATTAAATTATTTTATTGGAAGTGCATGCTAATGTGATTAATTTTGTTTTAACTGCAAATTGCTATTATCATTTTGATAACACTAATTTATTTTTGTTTAATGTTTAAAATAAATCGATCGTTTTTTTGTAAAAGTTTTCAGCTATATTTATAAGATTAAATACAAAAAGAAGTATGCAATATTTAATCAGCCAAAAACTATTCGAAAAAATAATAATAATTTGAAATGAAATAATTCTTTTTGTAATAAAATTTCGTTGGCAAGTTCAGCTGTTTAGATTAATTTAAGTTGTTCACTTTAAACAAAAATGAACTAATAAAATATTTTTAAGTCATCTCAACTGGAACAGAATATTACACAGAGACTATTTGTCTATAAATATAAACACAATAAATCCAATTTTAAAATTTAATTTTAAATTTTAATTTACATATTGTTTACAAAATATTTAAATCGTTTTGCGATTAATAAACCAGTAGATTTTATTATTTAAATAAATAAATATCTACGAATTCAACTTCATTAAAAATGCACATTATTATCTTATAAATATTGTCAAAAATGAAAAAGCTCAGCATGTATTCAATATTATAACAATATAATTTTCTATAGACTGACATATGACTTCCTGTTATTTACCTAATTTACGACATTATGAAACGAAAGTGTTTCTAATTCAACTTGGAATATGAGTATAAGTCAATTGTTGTTGTTTGTAAGATACAGGAATGTAAAACCGGACGAAGGTGTCGGGGTCTTTGGAGAAGACAGCCACAGGCTATTCAACGATAATCTAATAATGGTCGATAGGACATTGGAAAAGACATAAACTGGTTGTCTGGGTGGCTTATGGATCGACTCTATATACTTACAGCTCGCCAACAATCTTCTACATGTATAAATATTATCGAAGGATGACCTGTTGTTACTTCAGTTGCTTGGCCAAAGTGGTGTGGGTGTTATCAGACCTTATTTAAATTGTTCATTGAATGAAAGACATGTTATTACAAACTTTTAAAACTAGGAATTTGCAATGAAAACAAGAATCACAATTTTATAACAGTCAAACATCGCGTATAATATCAAGATAGGATAGAATTAAGACATAAATTTCTAGAAAAGCAGTTTGTTTTTAATTATTTATAAAGCTTTTGGATATTTAATAAGTTTTTCCTAATAATACGAGTATATCATTCTTGGAAGTATTAAAAATTTACTTGTATCTACCTATTTTAACATAAAATTAAATTGGGAAAACACGAAATAAGCAAAATAAATTAAATTTACTTTATTAAAAGCAACAATTATAATTTTATGGTCATAAATAAAAATTAGTAGACTTATTTTCAAAAATGTACCAAGTTAAAAATTTCATCAGAATTCTGTACTCCTTTTTCAAAAAATTCCTCCTGCTGTCTGATTTTCTTTTATAACATTATTTTATGTTTGTCGCGCTTTTGTTTTCCGTCAAAGTTCTATTACCAAATATTTCTTAATGTTATACATGCGACAAGTAGTAGGTATATACATGACAAAAAGAGAAAAAAATCTTCTAAAGAAAAATTTGCGCTTCCGTACAATTTCCTTTTCTTCAACAATAATTGATCATAATTTCATTTTCTTGGAACTTGATAAATGCTAATAACTAAAAATATTTAGTTTCCTTTGTAATATTTCAAGAGAAAAAAAATTAAATTGCTTTTGTTTGCGGTTTTAAAGTTTTTGATAAAGATTGTGTCAGATTAGGCGTGAATGATAATCGTTCTTTGTTCAAAATATGAATCACACGGTAAATTAATACCACTTGTACAATAAGATGGTATTTATCATCATTCTTTTTGCTAGTAAGATTAGCAAATGTTTTGTACAATAATTTTTATTGCAAATTATTACGGAGGACGAGTCATTATTTTTTAAACATTGTAATAATTTATCATAAAAACAATTTTACTAATAAAAAGATATATGCAAAATATACTGATATATATGCAACAAATCGCACTAATAAACATAAAATAATACTCAACAATAGTTAAACCTTTTAATTTGTAATTTGCACAATTGATAGTTGACGTCAAAAAGTTGATTGTTAATAAAGTAGAAGAATAGTTATTGTTAGTTAGTACGATCCATTAGTGACCTCTTAACCACTTAGCACTGATTGCTTATTTAAATGATTGGATAATAACCTAAAATTAGTTGGCAGCTACAAATGGTCACCACCTCTTATCTCATTAACAATGATTATTTTATATTTAGAATATGAACTGAGTTTTTTCTGTTTGTTTGCTTGAATTATATTAACAAGGCATTTGCTTTGAAATAAAATTATCATTTTCAAAATGGCTTAAAGCAGTAAACAATAGATGATACATACACATGTTACCATAAACATTACAATAATTGACAACATAACTCTTCACTTAAGAATTGTATAATATACATTTTATATATATACGAATAGGTGGAGTAGTATAGGAAATGGAAAATGCATTTAGTTATGAATAATTCATATGTTTTAACGTGTTTTGTAGGCAATTAAAGATATAAGATATAAAAGTGCTGGAAAACGTTGGGAAACTATTTCAGTTATTATTAGTATTGTATTGTATTAGCACTATACTGTGTTAGTGAAAACTTAACCGTGATCGTATAGTTTAAGATCAAGTATCTTACAGTAAAAGATATTAACCGTAGCTTTATTTCAAATGATTGTCAAGTGCAGAGAATGTTTTCGCCATTCTTGCACTGATCCACAAATCCAAATGGAGTGTTCACGACAAAAACAAGTGGTCATTTATACCACTATAAACAGACTCTTATAAGTCAAATCACTCGTTTCTATTTTTCCTTCTACCATTCTTTGCTTATGTAATACACATTAGATTCTAGTATTATGGTTTTTATGGGGTAAACAGTTTTCCCTATCGGAATTATACACGCACATTTGCATACAAAAAAATTTTACTTGACGATCTCAGATTTTATTTTAAAGTCCGCCATCCAATTTAAAAAGAATTTTTACCCAAAATATGAATATGGGCATCAGAACGATATTATATTTGTTTTTTATTTCGTTGGGTTGAAATGGTTGTTTTCATGACCAAGTCATGACCACGTATAGCACAGCGGGCCAACTGCAAACCAATACAATGAAAACAAGAGGAAAAAAATCGTAGTCTTATAATTTGACAAGAAGTGCCCAGGTAAGTGACAGACGCGATTGCTAGTTGGGGGGTCGTTGATACAATCTATTGATAATCGCAATCGGTGCCTAGTCATCCTCCATCATGGGCCCCGATATGATCGACGGCATTGGTACACGTCATTATAATCAGAAGATTACACTTATGTAAGCTTATGACAGACACCATTCCATATATCTATACACTATATTTTTGTTTGAATCGTTTATTTTTTTTTAATTAAATATTATTTAATTCATACGCATTAGATACAATCAGTTTAAATGGGAATGAAACATTTAAAATGAAACAATACAAATTGATTGCTGGACAAGTTGATGGTTAAGGGAGTGCCGCATGGAGTATTTAATAAAATCAGATAATGAGATCTAAATAGTGTGACCAAGGATATGTATTGTTTGAAATTTCATTTATTGTTGAATGTTTTTGGTGATTAAATTTAATTTAAAAATATTTATATATGCAGGTAATATTTCAACTAAATAAATACGCTGACAAAGTTTCTATTTCTTCTTAATACAATTTTGGTTTTAACGAAGTTGATATTTGTGTGTTTGTGAAATAGTTGAACAAAAATGGCGGGGGACCGCCAGAAATAATAAGAGAAATGTGAAAAAGTTCACTTATTAAGAATGTTATAAGTAGAGAATATTAGTAAAGTAAAGATAGTCTAGATAAGGGTAAGAAATGGATTGGAGATGTGTATGCGACAATGATGCAAGATATATATTAAGAAAATTGGGTAGTTAGGAAAATTGGCAAAGTAGTTAGAGTTGTATTAGGAAAATATTATTAAAGTCAGTAATATTACATAGTATTTCAATCAACGTGGAACATAAAGCAAAGTAATCAATTATTGAAAATTAATATTAAACAAAGAATTCACGTTTTGGCTAAAAATCGTAAAGAGTGAATAAATTTCTTGGAATATTAAGTTTCCTATTGACTAAATCGACAGCACTATTCGTTATTCTGTAGTTTGTTTAAAGTCTCTTTACAATGTATAGAAATTATCGATTCTATTCTACTACACAATTCCTCAATTTAAAATTAATTGTCTTCGATAAAAAGGACTCTTTTGAAAAACAGCAAAAAAATTCGAGTTAATTTAAATTTCATTTCAACCAATCAGACTATATAGTTAATCGAATTTCATGTTTTCCATTCATTTTATAATTATTGTATCAAATTTGCTAATAAAAATTTTCTAGCAAAATACTACCAACCCGTTATGTACATGCATTCGTTATACATAACTGCAGAAAAAAATCTAATTGAATTTTTGCCATCGATACATGCTGTATACCTATGAATAAATGTGAAAACAGTCGTACATACATATATACAATATTGTGATGGAAAGCAAGAATGCATGGTGTCAGTTCGTGCATGGTTTTTCTATTTAGAGTATAGAATGGACGAAATAGAGAATTTGGAATTAAATATCCCATGATGGTTTTCAATATAATATTCGGGTTGGACTATGCGTTGCGGTGACCGTTTGAAAATTGCAATTTCGTTTCAAGATCAAAGTTGCTTCCAGGCCAATGGGCCTTTTGTCCTGCAGTTGGACTATGCTTCCTATGCTTCACGCTATTCACTATAACGTTGTGCATTCCATCGTACTTTCAAAACTCTCATCGAATTATGCCGTATCTCTGGTCACCATTTCTAGATGAATTGCACACACAAACATCGCACATAAGCGCATTAGTTTTTATTTAAATAATAATAAATAATCGTATTATAAATGTGTCATTAAAATTATAGTTATTACTGCGATTTTTTCGGTTTTCTTTTTTTGTTTAATTGTGGGGAGGTTCACAAATAAAAACGACAGTTATGTATATACACAGCAACAACATATTGAAAAGACAGTGCAATGCATATAGCATACAATGGTGTCTGGAGTAGATCGCGGGCTAAGCACTAAATTAATATCAAAACCCACCAGTACTCTGATACCATCTCGAGCTAATGTCCTCACACAATGAGGATCAACAGAAAATAAAAAATATCGGATTTGAATTCAACCAAAGACTATTTAGTACACCTACGGGGTCTGTGTAAGAGATGAAAACGAACGCACCTGTGTATGTATGTGTATATATGTATATTGTGGTCGTATTTATAATATGCGATATTTCTTGGCTCCTCGTGGGTGTCTATTGTTTTACGACATACTTTTTTATTATTTTTTATTGAAATAAAATCAATTGAATTTCGGTACATTGGTTGGAATCTTCACCCGCGCATTTTTTATTGTCATCATGGAATTTAACAGTAAGAAATAATCACGCCTTCAGTATGAATATCATCATTTGAAATCATGAAAAAGTTTTTCTTTAATATTTCATAGTAAAACCTTTATTAACCGTGACCTTGTTCATCCAATTTTTAAATTATATATGTCAGAATAGACAATAAACTTATATATTTATTATGTACCAAAATACAGTTCTGATACAATGTAACAATTACGTAATTTTCTTCAAAATGCAATTAAATACCAAATGGTCGTATTACATACCAAATGGAATTTATAATTATAGAAAGCTTGTAGGCTATATTTTATATTATTATTATGTAGTGTATATGTATTTACAGATGATTCATATTCATAATAGTTATAATGTTTAATTATAGCTGGAGTCGAAGCTCAAACTAATAACGTATTTAAAAGATTTATTTTGAAAATACCAACTTGTGTGCCAGTGTATATTCGTACAATTAAACATGCAGAGTATGTAATTAGTAATTAAGTGCAATCAGACATGAGACGCCTTAATCACAACACACTATACGAACTCAAACCAACAATCAGTACGCACAATTTTATGGTCGATTTTAATAACACACTCAATTAAAATCAATTATTTAAAAGGTTATTCATCTACATATTAAACTATTTGTTTTTATAGTTCATTTACGATTTTATTGTAAATAGTTGTGTACAATATGGAACTTTTTACAAAATAGAAAAAAAGCTGTTTTGTACTGTATAATATGGTATAGGTATAATATTATTATACAAGTGTTAATACTTCTTGTGTGAGATTAAATAAACACCTCAACGTATACCTTTTTAATAGGCGTGCATATGATGATGAGTACTTGGAGTTAAGAGCCAGCTCCATGGCATTTGAATGGAAATCATTAAGAACGCACACCCTTGTTTATCAGTGACTGGCTGTCCAAAGTTAGTTTTATAATTAATTGAACGCTGAGTCACTAAAACACCGGACCTTTTGGAGACCACATTTGAACACACATCTCTTTGCGTTGATTGGCACCAACCAACGAAGACGTTTTTCAATTCATCTGTATATATGTATGTATAACTTATACATATATACCTGTTTAATTCCATCGAGTCTTTTCGCTCACATCACGGATGACTTATGAGTATTCAAGAAAAGGTTGTGTTTAATTAATAACCAAGAATATTTTTGAATATTTTAACACTACAACAGACGTCATTAATAAAAAAAAAGGTAACGTGGGGCGTTTATACAGTGAAGACGTATCGTATTTATCTAAGAAATAATGCAGCCAGAAGGAGGCTGCATAAATTAAAACATATTAACTCTGATCATTATTTATTTACTAGTCTCACATTTGACAGTTATTAACGTACATAAAATTGTTATTTTAATAGGTGTTATGGACGATCGTTCCTCATTAAACAATTAAAATAAATAAATATCTACTGCATTTTTCCATTCTTCACACATTCAAGTCAATATATGCTATTTATGGTATATTTTATATACCAAAAAAACAAGTCTCTAGTTATATGAATATAAATGTACAATTTTATAATGGCACAGCGTGGAAATAGTTTTGCACAATAATATTATAAGAAAACATAATAAGCTCTGTAAATATATATAAGTGCACTTTTACGATCTACAAAGAATATTGGTTTATCCTGCGGGTACACCATCCAATTTGTTAATGTTCAACACCTTCTTAGGTGATAAAAGTGAAATGTGGTATGATTTATGCCTTGGAGGTGCCATTGCCATGGTCAGTCAGCAAGTGTGGCCGTTGACAGACAGCTTGTTAGTCGACATAAAGATTACTTCTCCAGATCGGAAAACATTGGATTATGCTTACGGGTAAATCGCACTTCTTCACCTCTCACACCTATATAGTTCTTCGGCGAATGGCCACCTGGTCAGATATAGTCACTAGGCTATTCTTCTATACTTAGCTCTATACACCTACCATTTAATTACACACGTGATGCATCTTATACACCATCAAGCCATACATACATACAATGTGTACATTATTCGATCAGACTTTATATAGCTATATTTTTTTTGTTGTAACTATGGAAGAGAAACAGAGGCTTTAATTGTTTTCTGAACAACATTTGCATTGCTAAGAGTCTGACTGATAGGTGTCAGTTCATGACTTGAACTTACCTCCTGCTTTGTAATGAGTTCTTGTTGATCGTTATAGTTTTGTTTTTATTATATTTAACCAGTTTAAAGCTACATAAACCTAGATGGAATGTCACCATATAACTGTTTATATTATACAATAGAAAATTTCTTTATTTTTCAATTTAAAATAATTCCATTATTGTATTTAATCAATTAACCAGGTATGTGGAAGAATTTTATAACCGTGAAACTTTCACCTATATCTATTATTAAACTCAGACAAGTGTTTATTAAAATGGAATTTGATTTTCGTCTTTTTTTGTATATACAAGTATAATTTCGTGGGTGGCAATGCTGTAAAAATACATCGTAAAAACCAGACTTAATTTATATTGTAATTGAGTGGGTTATACTAACATAACACGGTTAAATGTGTTCGTGTTTGATGGCCACACGTCCTTAACTATGCAGCACCACCACAAGGATGCTCTCATCTGGATATAATATACAAGAAGAGGAACGTTTAGAAGAAGTTAGAGTCTATAGATCGAGCTGGCACGCCTTGTCTACTTAACCTATCACCTTTCTAAGCTAAGTCAATTTATAAATATTAATATTTAAACACTACTGTAATGTAATTAATGGAAGAGATCTGCCCCAAACCACACACATTGTTGAAATTAATACTTTTTGCTTTTTGTACAAAAATCTAGTCAATTATTAATCGTGTGTCACTAAACTATTAATCACAGTTTAGTGAATTTCCAGCATTTAATAATTAATATTATTGATTACTCATTGTAAAAATCGTGCATAAAAATGTAAATGATGGCTTTAAATAGCACCATATATTGATAAATTGCATATTGTAATAAAAATCCACACCTGTCTTTCAAACAAGCACACACACTATATGTACATTGAGATAAACTAAACTAACCATGTGTAACCAGTTTTCATTTAACCTGCATAATTAATGTAGTTGCATTTAATAAGAGTGTGAAAGAGTTTACATGTATAAATTTCGCCAACTGTTGCATGTAAATTGTTAATTTTTTATTTTTTGTATGTAATGAATTGATATAAAAACTTAAAGCACACACGTTGAATTTATGAGTCGTGCTATACAAAATTCCCGCAGTGTTCACTAATAATTATAAAATCTATTCGTAAAAATGATTAAAGAACAAATAATTTATCTGCAGGTACTTTGCTTAATATAACACTTACATGTAACCAGACATTTATAACTTGTGCTCTTTTTATTGTATACAATATACAGCATAAATTGTTTTAACTTATAATAATAATAAAAAAATAACGAGAAAGATAATTTAAATTGTTTATGAGGTCAAATTTTTCTCGGTACATAATTTCATCAAAAAATATTTTGTCTAACGAAAATATAATAAAAACAATAAGATAATATGTAAATTTTTGTAGAAACAACAGAGAAATTTAACTAGCTGTAATAATAATAATAATATAAAGGCTCCGGTATGGCTCACCTTTTTAATAATAACAATAATAATATTTGCATATGCCTAGTAGAAAGAGAGTTTGAATATTTTTTGATATCTAACTTATTTGATGGAATTTTTATAGGACTAGGTTTACATTAAAAATCACGACATTTATAGATCAATATCTCGTATAAGTTCCTAGTTGTTGAATTTAAATTTAAAATAATGAGTACAACATACATATATACACATTGCACCGCCACAATAATAGTTAAAGCTTATCCGTTGGAAAGTATTATAATTATAACTGTATCTCATATATACTTATACCGATAATAAGAAAGAATATTATGAATATTTGCAATTCTTTCTTGAAACGTGTTGAGATAATAACTAGCAAGTTTTGCTCAATAAGTTACAATTTTAAGATTTATTACTATTGATAAGATATGCAATGCATCAAAATTACATTTTTTTTATATGGTGGGAAAACGAAATGTGTCAGTCTTTTTATATGAAAGAAATTTTTAATTTATTCTATTTACTGAAGTATCCGTTCGACCATTTGACGTTTAAAATAACAAGTTGTCGATTTAACATGTTCTTATTAACTACTCGGTAATTTAAAAAAAAATGGCATTACTAACAATGGTGGTAATAATAAAAAATTACAAGAATACTCGTCAAACTAAACATTTTTAATTCCATATTTTTAAAATTTTAAATAGCATATTTACAATTAAAGTCACATCAATTTGTGGAAAAAAAGAATTATGCAAATACAATACAGGTATATATTTATATCGAGCTTTCAAGTTTTCAGAAAAAGACGATTTTGAGCATAATATTGTTTAACAGGTCATTTATACGGTTGCTTGGATTCATATCTAAAAAAACATTATTTATAAACGTCTCTTTGGTTCATGGTATGTGATTAAGCTTATTACAGCAGTGACTTAGGAAGTATCCCCCATTTCGATGGTTACAAGTTAATTCCAACAGAGGGTATAATGATAGTTTTGATATGCGTGATTCCAAGTTCAAAAATACACATACGACAATCACATACAGTCAACTTACGACTTATTCAATCACACTAATTTAAATTATTGTAACAATGTAATGTACATTGCATGCTGTAATATACTGTATTATTCAATGCACTTTGCAAATATTATGACATTATTATGTACATCCTACTAACTCCAACTTAGTTAAATGGTGCACATTGCATATGTTATTAACCGTTTCTTATCATTATTTTATTATTACATTATATATACATATGTATGTAAAAGCAGTAATTTTAAATGCAATAGACGGATCGATTTGAAACAATTACCGCATTTATAAAACAAGAAGCTCAACTCGTTTAAAACGAATATAGAAAAAAAAATTAAACAGTATATTAAAAATCTTGTACATACATAAAGTTAAGTTTTTTCGTGTCCAGTTTTAACAATCACAATTAGACTGGTCGTGTAATAATGACTAAGTTGTAAGTACGTACCTTACATAGGTGAATGGCTTGACAAAGAACCGCGCAACTATATAACACAGATTCATAAATCACATTAAAATGTCCTCCTTATAAACCCTCAACGTATCATATTCATACAAATTAAAACAAAACATAATGTAAAACACGTACCGCTGCCGGAATGTTTCTACTTTATTATTGTTGACAAGTGTTCTTTGACTGTTTCCACAATATTACCAAGAAAAATGTAAAAATATAAATAGGTTAAAAGCTCAGCTACTTGGCATTTTGTAACATTCATTAAATTAAATGTTAAAAAACATGTATGGTGGATATTACGTCATGTTGGCTGGATTTTTAATGGTTTAACGATTCTTACCCGGCCGAAAATCATAAAATTTAAATTTGAAATAGAACAATAACATTTTGCTGAAATTCTTTATAGCTTTTGTAACATTTGATTCATGTATGGATTTTTTTTCAGTTTTCTGAAAGCTGTAATTAGCATTTTTACGAAAGATTAGAGCTCTTTTTTATTGATTTGACTTGTACATTTAAAAATATTTATTATTATATTATATTACGTATATTGGAAAAAAATTTCACAGTAAGACCTACAATTGGTCTAATAATAATGTAAAATTTAATATAGAGTCAATTTCGTTTTTATATGCACAACATTTTAGATCAATTTCTCGTTATATGGTTTACATTACTGAAAAAAGAAGAATTCTAGTAAATTCTAGTATTTCTAGTTATTTTTTATAACTAAATTCTTTTTATTGGTTTCTTTTTTTCACAAACTCTCACTAATACGAGTAAATCAAAATTCAATGTATTCTTGAATTATATTTACGCACATTAACACTTCACTTCATTAGATTATTATTTAATATAATCAACAAATGTATCTATTTATTACAAAAAAATGCTTTTTAATCGCGGCCACGAAATAACTAATTTTAATGAAAACATACATATATAAACTACTAGTGTGGTCACCAAAAAAAAAAAAAAACTAGTTTTTAATTAATAATGTTTACGGAATATATACATATGAATAAAACATTGATTTTGGAAAATTTCAAGTACAATTTTATTGAAACAAATTACTAGTCAAAATTAAATTTTGTAAACTGATTTGGATTCAGCAGATTTCATTTTACTTATTAATAATGTTATTTTCTTAGTAAAATGTTTTAATAATCTACATCATGTTTTCGTACTTAATACTTAAGTAAAAGCTTCTGTAACTTTTTAAGTAAAAACTTAAGTAAGTCAGCAAATGATGTTTCGGAAACTACTATAAATATTGAAAATAATAGACTTCATTTAACGAATTGTAATTTCTAATCCAAAACAAAACGAAATAATAAAAAATATATAAAACTTAAAGTCTTGAGATTCCTATTAAAATCTTAAAGAGCATTATTGTTCGGAAACAAACACCCTACTTTTCAGCTACAAGTATATGACAGTGGCATTGTTATATTCCGTGTGGTTAAAGGATTTATGATATCACAATCCACATACTAGATAATAAACTTCTAGTCGAGTACCCTGTCTAGTTTGTGACACGTTTCCAGAATACGTGGTTTTAATTAAGGTCCTATTCATATTCAGAAAGTAGCTAAAGTTAAAAGAAAGAAGCAAACATACAATACATAAAAGGGTATACAGATGATGCCATAATAATACAATATACCCACAAACGCACTCACCCATCTTGTATATAAAGATGCAAAGATAAAAGTGGACACCTTCCCAGAAAAATCTAGCATTATGAATATAATGTGATGCAATGTTGTATGGAGCATACGGATATATATTTTTTAATGAAGACATTTTAGATCATCTTCAGACCATGATAGAACACGTACCATATGTGTGTGTTTCAGGCAATATAACGTATTATTATAGAGCTTATATTTTAAATGGCACTTGAAATTTTAAAAATAAGCAACTGGTTTTTGGGTAGGTACAATCGCACCGCAACTTCTTATCATCAACTTCCATATGTAATTTGTTGCTTGCGACAACAATGAAAATATAAAATGTATATTTTTTTTTGTACAACATTATTACATTTTACATGAATTTATAACTGTTTATTATTTTGATGTAAACGGTTTTACAAAAATAACGTTTTCTTTTTATTTAATTGTTAACAATGAAGTATATAATTAGATAGTTGGAACATATTATCATAACATAACAATTGTTTTGTCTAAAACTTTCTATTTAATATTGCTGTGGTATTGGATTAAATAAAATCTTCTTAAATTAACTTAATTATACAACCATAATTGATTAGAAATGGATTAAATGTAATAACAATAAAATAACACAGGCGGAAGAATAATACAATTTTGTCACAATTTAAAACTTTCACCATTTTTTTCTTTCTATATTAAAAATGTAATTGTTTTATGGTTATAAGATGAACTAATTTCTATTTTTAATTTCAATAACATTTTAAATTTATAAAGAATTTTTTCGTGGGCATTACAGAATTGATTGTCCTTAGGCTTGATGATATAATTTTCTAGTCGATAAAAAAAATATTAAAATTTAAAAACAACAACGTGTCACTATGTAATTATTTCTACAAAATTATTACACATAAATTAAAATATTAAAAGCAATAATAACCCATATTATGTACTGTGTGGTCTATTATTAGAATATTCGATATAGTATAATTAAGATCAACAATTAGAACATTTACATATAAATGTTATTCATGCATCATGTTTAAAATTTATTTTTATATACATTGTAAACATTATGATTTAATAATTACGTACACGTAACGAATAAAATAATACAGTCATAAAAATATTTTAATAGGTTTTTTATGGTTTTTCCAACATTTTCATCCCCGATACAACAATTATTAATTCCGTGTATAGAGTGAATCGAACGGGCTATTTTAAATAACAATAAATATAGTATCATTTTGCCACAATAGGTACTTGCGCCCACCGTGTAGGTCTCGTTGCAGTTTCCCTAAATGTAGCAAAGATAAGTGGTACCGCCTTTGGTCCCTGGTGCAAGGCGAATCAGATAATAATAACGAGTTACGACCATTCACAAACCCGACCAAGCACACAAAGACCAGAATATATATGCTTATAATTGTTGATTATTTTAATGACGTCCTGGACCGCGTTCAGAATTACACATACAGCATATATATATGCATTGTACAAGGGAACTACAACATAATGGCCCCCACAAAGGTACAATTGTGTCGACTATTTGCATTTATATTCTATTCAAGTGCACAGGCCAGATAAACATCGCTAAATAAAAGACAAGAACGCGCTCTTCGAATTAACAAACTGTCCGACCCGAAAACTTGATGTCGTTTTTTTCTTTTTTTTTATTATTATATTTCTTTCCGTTTGTATAAACAGTCATAATTATAATGGAACAGTCAAAAAATTGTTCAACTAGATAATGTGTATAAAATCTCGTTAAGTTTTATTATTATTGTCTTTAGGAAAAATGTACACGTGTGGCGATTATGGTTGTTTTTTGCAAAATTATTAAGTGTGTATATGAAATAAAAATAAATCAACAGTATTTGTATATTGTATGATGTATTTCATCATACTAATCATCACAATTATATAGCATAGCAAATATATACAATTCGCTAGATATTTGTGGATGTGTTAAGCATGTAATTCTCAATTATCTCTATTTCGCATCTGTATTATATAAACAACGTACGGCCAATTTCTTACACGAAATTATCGTATTTAAGACATTCAACTTACACTACGAGAAATTATATATAACACACAATTTTCACGAAATTTATTACATGTGAAATTGATAGTTTGTTATTTAAGGATAAATTATTAATTATATGGTTTTGTAGAAAATCATATGCTTAATGTTTTAGATCGTCTTGCACATACATGTATATGGCTTGTATATAACGTATACGTTATACCTACATAAAATGCGCCTTTTACTTATAAGGATAATAATGTTCGCAATACGTGCTTTACGTTAAGAAATATGTCTTAACTTTTGTTTAAATTGGATATTCTGAACAATAATTATAAACCATAAACAATTAAATATATATTGTACATGCGAAAATTTTATACGCAATTATTGAAAATTAATTTAATAATATACTGAGTGATAATGAATATAATTGCACTATAATTTCAAAGCTCTAGGATTATTAAAAACGCATGTATAAAAAAAGTTGCTTTTGATTATTTATAGAACGATTCACACAATATTATTTCGAGTGCAACGGAAAAAGTTTGAAACCTTCAAAATCCTGAAAGTTTTATAGCGCAACGTCCTGCTAGTCAGGTAGTCTGCTATAGTGGCTATTTAGTTGCAAGTCTACTGGCCTGTTGAATGGTCAGTATTCAGCATTATCCTGCCATCTCTGACTGAATTGCCCAAGTATGTGTTTTTGAATGAAATAGCTGACATTTTTATGTCAACTGCATTGTTGAATTTCAATAGAATGTTAAAGTTTTACATGTGTGAAAATTACACTAGCATAACACATGTATTGTAGCAAATCATTCAAGTACTAAAATTGTAGGAGTATTTTTTATACTTTTTGTTGCATATAAATGCATTTTATTACCAAAAATGTTGACTATTTTTAATCCGCATATAAATTTACGCAAATTTTTGAATTTAATCTTTACTTTTCCATTTAATATAAAGTAAATACTCGTTTCATTTTAAACTATGAATGTTTATATTTAATTTGGAAAATTTAATTGCGTTAGCACGCGTTAAACTGAAAAGGGTCAAGAATGTCATTCCATCCTATGATTCCAACATCAAGGCTCTTTTATTTAAAAATGGACCATATGTTACTAAGATTTTAAGTAATCATTGTAGAGATAAATGTTTAAGATAAAGTGCCGCATCTTTATATTCTCTTCTTATATTCTTTGTTCTCTATTTTTTATCTTCTTTGAAATATATATTCTCTTAATTTAACATTTCATTTCATTTTGAATTCATATATGCATATAATGTAACAAATGCTGTTAAAATCGTCTCTACATATACATATTATAATTTCACAAAATTAAAGTGGAACAGTGAGAGAATATATGAAATTTTGAATTAACTATAATACTACAAATGAATACCAATTACATAATAGCTTAAGTTTTGTTGAAGCTTTGTTAGCTGTAATGAATGTTTCATCAATAAAATGAGCTTCTAGCATAGTATAATTAACAAAGAGCCCACCACTGTGTTCTGCATGAATTCAATCATATTTTGGTCGCAATTGTTCAAAGTTCAATGTAAATTAGCATTTGCATATATAATTATAGTTCATGCATCAAAGGGCCTCTGTCAGAGACATGCTCCAAAACTTGTTTTGAATAGTGATGAATACCACAGGATATGTCATTCCAATTAAAATAAAATTGATTTTTTTCTCTACACTCATCTAACAAACTATATATATATTTAAATTATAATATGAAATTAACATTCATTTACAACACTTTTCATACAAAGTAATCACGATGTAAACTTTTATAATAATGAATACAATACGTACTAAACGAAATTCGACACTTGAATTATTCCGACAATAATAATATCTATGTTTCTATCTTACGACCTTACTAAGCTGTCAAATCACATTTAAAATGAATTTTGTAGATTAATAAACACAATCTACTTACATTATAACATTTCTATGATATATAATTAGAATATTGTGTATATGTACGTGTTTCAATCTAATGGTGATGGCAAGTTTGGATTATACGTACATTAGCATTGATACGTACAAGAGTATGGGCGGGGGTGTAATTGGCCAGTGGTAATGTGTATCACGAGGGAAATTAACCCGCTAACTAACCGAGAGAGAGAAAACCCTCTGTGTGAAGCCAAAACGAAATCAACTCATCTCTGCCGGTTATTACACAACAAAGCTCATGAATATGCAAGAACCTATATATATAGTGATGCTGTTGTAATTTGCTTTGTATTGTGTTAAAATTATGGTAATAATTGGATGCAGAGGATAATTTACAAACGTATCCATACCAATGAAAATTTGAAATAATTTTGACAAAATTTTCATCAGAATTGTTTCTTGGCCATCATCTTCATCCTGGAATACCTGGAATACTTACACCTTGCGATCAGCCGCCATCATCATCGTCGTCGTGCCATTCTGACATCACTAACAACAGTCGTTAGCTAACAATCGCACGACCAAAAAATCCTGTGAGCCTCCCTTGTGAATTAAAGTAATTTCAAATTCGATTCCGTCGCTAGAGGGACAGATAGATGAGTGGTCCATTCGAACAATTCCGTCACAATGTTTATCAGCGTTGAAAATACGACAGAATTTATCTGTCCCACCACAAAACAACCTTAGCTCGGCTTAGCTATTCAAATCGCGCTTCGATTGCAGTCGCGCAAACTATTTTTCTCCCTGTTGGGATCGCGGAAGTGCCGGCCTGTACGGCCAACAATCGGCTGGGCCGTTTATTCATGTATATATAGACGTATAGCTATTCCAATTGTAAAATCTAAATTCTACTTTGCATTCCCTCTTCCACCGCTGTTGCTGCCGCCGCCACCAACAACAACAACAACGCCGACGACGACGTCGCAACCGCCACTATATATTGCTGCTGATGCTTTTGCTGCGGCCTCCTCCACCGCCACCACCACCATTCAATGATTGTGAACGACTTGAAATACTAAGTTGTCACTATTGACAACATCCATGATCTAGTTTGCATAAAATAGAGTATTCCAGCATTAGAGAAATACATATATATAAGTTGTACATTTTCAGATTGAAGAATTTTTTCATGTGGAATAATGTTTATTTCATCTGCAGTTTAAATTCATTTTATAAATGTTTAGAGAAATGAATTTTGATTACATTGTTACTCTAATAGTTTATACATGCGTAATAAAGTGGAAGAATAATTGAATATTTCTTCAAGTATATTGAAAACAAGACTTGGAAAAGAAGAACATGTTGCTGGAAAGTATTGGAAGCGACCTTCATAATGACAATTGTAGAATTTCCACAGCAATTATTTCAACATGAAACTATTTTAATTGTATATAACGATACCGATGAATGTCGTTTTTAATTTATAAAGCATTTCACTCACCTGGACATTCACAATATGATGGCTTGTCTTGTGTATATGTCAATATTTATAAATGATTAGATTGTAATAAATTGCTTTTGTAACGCTAAATTTCGTTAAATAATTAACGATAATATCAATTTATATTTTATTGCAACCCAGAAACATATAACTATACAGATACACCTACACGACAAACATATATACATATAACATATATTATATATACATATATATAGGAATACTTATTTGATTTTATTTGCTCAGCACGAAAGGCTATTTGTTTGGTTTTTTTGTTCAACCAAATGGTATCTTATATTAATTTGTATTTCGATTTCTTTTGATATTAGACTGTGACGTATTATTATAAAAATAAAGGAAAAATCCACTTTGAAAGCAAAAGATAGATTCACATTCTATAATGGCCAGTGTTGAGTCTGATAACGGGGCTCTCTCGTTTCTTTGAAATCGTCTATAGATTACCCAACACCTCTATCTGTATGCATATACAGAAAATCTCCCCTTTACTGAAAACGATACCTATTAAACTTATGTGTGCCGAGATACGTATAGACTTGAGTAATTTTTTTCCATTTTAATGGTGCAATCTTATTCTGTTTCTAGGATAGAAGTATATATATTTTTCGTTTTCAACTTTTTGAAAAGATTTTAAGTATTTTATTCTTTCCAACATTCTACTATTAACTCAATTATTTATTTTTCATACAGATATATATTTCTTTATTGATTTTATTCGTATCAAATATCATTTACTTTCAAACGATAAAATTTACCCTTTTGAATATAGTTACATAATTTGTTATATAGTAAAATTGTTAGAAAAATTTTGCTTGGGGCATACAATGTTATTGGAGCTTAAACTGTTTCCACATAAATTCTTACTTCATGTTTTTAATGCATATAAAATGAGAACGAGAATAAGAAAAATAATTTAGGAAATTTTTAGGGTCCTTTTTTCTATAAATAGTCTTTTGGCAGATTCGGGTATATAGAACTTTTTTATATGTATTTATATTTATGGTCAAAACCAACTGAAAGGCTCAAATCACATTTATTCAAATGGCGTTAACTTTAATTTTTGAAAAATTGATTCTCAGCGAATCCTCCAAATATTTAAATTACTTCTATTCAATATTAAATTAACAACCTTCTGTTATTCAACTATCATAAAATTTAAGCTTTTATGTCATTCTATTGTCCTTATAATAAAAAATTACTAATCTACGAATTCCCCTATTACTAGTATAATATGAATAAGCAAATTAAGTGAATTATCATGTTTTTTACATATGTCCATATTTAAAGATTCACTCAACGTCCCACATAATACTAATTGAATGAACGAAATGCTAATGAAAAATGTTAATTTCATCAAAACCGGAAATAAATAAAATAGTAAGACCAGAAAAAAGCGTACACCAAGTATTATACCAGGCGTATCCGGTTTTTATATCCATATAATAGTTGTTAGTTGCATTGCTGTCTCATTACCGATGCTAAACGGTTACCATCATCAGTGGCGTTGAGTAAACGACGATTAACACTCGTCACTTCTTATCTTCCATTTACATCTAGTATGCTATGCCCCAAGAACCAGGGACTACCATGTCCACAATTAATTGTACACGTCCGGTCTTAATTTATTTTGTTATAATGTTTAGTGCTCGACCGGATTGCCACCAGAAAATTTATTGTGGGTAACAAGCTTGACGACAACAGACATTTTTTCAAATGTATATGTATTTTTTATAATATTTATCTATAGTCTGATGAACACGTACATCAGAATAGAAAATAATTTATTATATCTCGAAATTGAATTAATTAAAAAATTATCAAAATGTAAATGTTGAAAATAAGAAAATGGAAGAGGGGATATATATGGTGTCGCAGTTTACATACAATTCGTATTACTCCCAATTTCCCTGAATACGGTGGACACACGAACGAGGTTAAAAAGAAGAAGTCGTCTCATCACATCTCCATGGTAACGAGCTGGCCCGTGGTTCCGCAGCCTTCTCTTTACTTCCTCTCACTACTTGCCTGCTTTGCATCGATCTTTAAAACTGTGTGTATATGTGGAAATCACCCCCAACTCCCCCACGTCAATATTAAAAGGACAATATCCTTTCTCTCCGTCTTTGATGAAGTGTAAAGGGAGGGTTGTGTGTGTTATTTGAAAGAAACTCAACAATTGCTGTAGCAACTTTCTCAATATAATTTTTTTCCAACAAAAAAAAAATAAAAATTTTGCCAACAATCTTTTAAACACCTTTATACAGTCGGCATATTTTTTGTGTAACAAAGTTTAATACAACAAGAAGAATTTTAAAAGTTTGCCATTCGAAGAAGGAAAAAAACTAGTAATTACAAAATAGGCGGTGGTGGTGGTTCGGTGCCGCTCCCGTTACATCGGCGGCCGATTTTATTATGTAGATATAAATGCCGAAGCCCAAGGGTATATGGACGTCTTAGCGTTTTATTCTTTCTACAGAAAAAAATCTAATTTCAAGGTGTCAAAGAAAAGCCATTTTCCATTTTCCATGCCGTCCAGTCTATATGCATATAGATATAGTATATAGTTGACCATTTGAATATTTGACATGCCTTCTAACATTACAGCCTGGCCGGAATTCTCATTTATCTTGGAAATGGATACGTCAGCAGAACATATATGTATATACATGGATAATATAAACTCATATATGTATGCACAATCGAACAAATAAAATAAAAAGAAACTATATAATACATGCATATATTCAATACACATTTACTTAATCAATTCCTAGATCTAATCTAATAGTGTGGTGATGGGTTTATGCAATATTATGTAGGCATATCTATATTTCTTGTATTAGCAGATCATTATCAATTTTACAATTTTTATTAGCATAAACCAAATATTTTACAAATCATATAATTATTTGGATCCAAAGACAAAGACGATGAAGAACATATATTTGAGTGAATGGATTTTCAGTCAGAGAATAGTTATATGTATGGAAATAAGGAATTGATGAAAGATGTGCAGGATTTATTCCGATATGGCTATATAATATCATTTTTTTAGGAAATTGAAATGTAAAAGTTAGAAATAACCATATAATCGAAATTTTCTAAAAGCTAAACTAATTCATTTTTTACAAGTTTTTTTATTCAAACTATACACATACCTACACATGTCGAATAATACCATTTTATTTTATTTATTTATACATTCCTTTGGGTGTAGGAATGTAAAAACAGCTGAAAGTTTCAAAAGCTCAAGCACGCGGAGTGGTTTTTTTATTGTTTTTTTGGATTTATACAAATGTAAAACGTTTAAAATAGTTTTAATTTAGTTTAAATTCTATAAATTGTAATTTAGAGAATGCAGTTTGAACTAATACTAAATATATATGTATAAGCACAAAGCCACATGTCACCAACAAAGAAGAAACAAGAAGGTAGAACAAGACCCGCTTGGCAACTGCTATAACCAGCTGTAATTTATATGAAAAAATATATAATATAAAAGAATAAAAAAAAGAACGACGCATTCAGAAACACACAAAAGAGTAATAAATAATTACAAGTAATTTATGAGTAATGTGACTTTCTCAATACGCCGAATGGTGACATTAAAAACACTGGTAATCGTATTATAATTGAGTAATATGAACACATTTTGGCCAATTTTTAACTTCCTAATTTTGTAAACGTATGTTGTCTTCTTAGTAGCGGTTTTATTTCCTCCACTGTTATAATTATGTTAAGGAATGATGATTACAATTATTTTGATTACTCGTCGAAATAAAAATATGTCAGCCAAAGTTCTTTTTTTGGACCTGGTAATATTGAATTCTTTTCATGTAGATGATTAATTTAATATTGACGTGAAAGCATACCAATATTGCACCCCCCAATGGGCATAACTATACTAAAATAATATAAACAGCATGATACTTAACTAATTCTAAGCACGTTATTATTTTTTCTATTGTGTTGGTACATGTTTAGTATAATTCATCTTATTATAATAAGAACTTTATAGAATTAGTAAAAGAACATTTCATTTTTAAATTAAATTATCGTTAAATATATTTTTAATGAAACCTGTGCCAGCTAATTAAATTGATCATTTATTATTTTAGTTATATAAACTTATAGACTATAAACCTATAGAAAAATTTACATACAATTGATACATATTTACATATGCAATTTTTTTGAGAAAAAGGCACTCATAATATGTTTGAGTGTATAAATTAAATTAGTAAATGTTTCTCATATCATTTATGCTATATTATATATTTGAACAAGCCACACAGTATTCTATATATAAGCATAATTGACTATTAGTGAATGTGTTTCAGCTTTTGCCAACTATCTGTAGAATGTCATCTAGGGAACTTTATGAATTTCACATATATGGATGTAACATTGTCAACCGGTTCTTCAAACAACACTATAACTTCGCAATCACACAAACTATTCAATTTTTATTCACTTTTATTCAAATCAAGCAATATATACATTTTGTTCCAAGAAATACAAGCATATATATTGGAATATAATATAATAATAAATCAAGAACAGTGTAAATTAAATTCTGTCGTTCTTTTTTATTAATTTTGATAAAATATATGATAGTTCCGGTATATTGCAAAAGTGCTGGAACAAAATTTATTTAGGTATATCTAGTTATCTGGATGCATCTTCCTACTAATGAATATAAATTGATAAACGATCAATTTTCGAAAAATCAATAACAACTATGAAAATTACCTACACATAAACGAGAAAAAAGAAATATGTTACGTCTCGGTTTACAGTTCAAGTTGACATTGTAATGTATTCTTTAAAGATAATGATAGGTAAAGAACATTGTTTTGATACAACATCGAGTCCGAAAAAATGTATAATCTGGACTCGGTGGATGTAAACAATGTAAAAGCACTTCTGAAAGTTGAGAATCAATTCGACTTCCGCAGAGAGCTTAGTTCTGTGAAATTTAACGATAAAGAACTTTGGATTGACATTTTATATGTCATAAAAATCACTTGTAACAAAACACTTTGTAGAAAAATCGGTATAAATCATGTCAACTTTTTTTTGAGAATTATATTTCGTATATTTTTTGCACATAAAAACTCTACATATATATATTAAATGTATCGAAGTGCAGAATGGGGTGAAATATACACACACATACACACACGGTGAAGGCACGGTCATGGCATACAAGGGCTAGGGGGTGGATTGTGAAACATAAAACGAGTTCTAGATTGAAACAAGTGATATATAGTCAGTGACGTGGGCCATTAGTGTGTCCAAAAATATTAATCTCTCGGAAAAATGAAAAAACAGAGTGGGAATGTACGTGTTGTTTACGCTGATATGGTCTCTTTCTAATTCTAAAGACACAACTATATTCTTCAGGGATGGTGTTACAATATTTTTCATGTTTATTATATAAAACAGTGTAGACAATTTTCTTAAAATGTGAAAATTAGTTCAAAATACGTGCGCATTCGCCAAATTTTTAAACATACATATGAAAACCTTATGTAAATTTCATTAAAATTCATTGTTTTCATCAAACTGTCCACAGTAAAGTTGACCGATTCAGAAATGGGGCAATTTTGACTATAACAAAGTAAATGTTATACGCAAAAATTTTATATATATATATAACGACTACAGTGTGTGTAATCTCTTCAGCCAAGATGGTGAATATAAATTATGGTTTATAAATATTGAGGAAGGCATTTTAGATATCCAAATGGGTGTATAGTATGATGTGATCATGTATTGGCCTGGTTCAATATTATATTCCGAACGTGCCGAAGAATATCTCAAACATTTTGTCCGAAATTTCATAAACCGCTTATCTTGTATCAATATTTGTAATTTAAAAGATGTATTGGTTCTTCCTTACATGTGATGAAAAAGGGAATCAATAGTTTTTTCTTTGTCAAGAGTGTGTGTCAATATTTACGTCAAATTATGGAAATATTTGATGAGATAATTTCAGTTTTACCCCCTTAAATGGATATTATATGTTATATGTATTTTATTTCAAGTTTATATGCGCACATAAAAGCTGTATCGAAAAACAATTAATTGTTTTAAAAATATTACCTATATACTATTCTCATGATACAATCTTAATATATATTATAAAGTTTTATTTTCAACATTATATCGAATGGTGTGCATATAACCACAATATCCACTGTCAAATGATAAATTATGATTACAATAACTCAATCACGACTTTAGTTTTATTTCTATCTATATATACACACATGCATAACCAAGACACACACACACAATAATGTGTATAAAGACGAGCACAAAAGTTTTTAATTCCTGGAAGAAAAAAGTCCGGTCTGCTGTTGGGTGAAAAAAACCAATCGAGGGGACAATATAAATATTTTGTTTATGCATTCACAACAAAAATTATGTTGACAAGAAAACAAAGGCGAGATAAGTCCCGATATGCTGAGAGGTAACCTCGCAAGTTATAGCTAACCTTTCTTATAGTCAGTCAGAAATGTAGTTGACGATCAATGAAGATGGTCTTCCAGTGACCACTTGATGTACAATTGAATGGTCAACTGTCCATAGACATACTACAGACTGAACGTCTTTTTGGTTCTCGTTTTGCAATGTGCATAGATCCTTAATCAAATTTTTCTGGTATTCTGTAAGCTGTCGTTAAGGGAATGCGATTATTTATGTGTATGTGGTAATTCAGATTAAGAGCGGGACGCGCGCGGCTTTTCACGATATGGAATCTTGCCAAGTGTTTAAAACAATGTTTACTTTTCAACAACAAATAAATAAATATTATCTAGTCATAATATCTTTTCATATGCACATTATTACCGAAAAAAAATTATTTTATTTATATGTCCACATCGTATCTAAAATTTTAAAATAAGTTATACATATTTAAATTTTTAGGGGACTGCTGTATAAGGGATTTTAGATTAACAGAGAAAAATAGGGGGATATCAAAATTTGTTCAATTGTGTATTAATATTCTGTGCAAACTCAATATTAGCCGAGTTATATTATTAGTATAAGACAAGAATCGATTTAGGATATCAAAATTTTGTTTACAAATAATTTTTTTTTAAATTTTGATCATGGCGCATTCACCATAATTTAAACTTTTATTATAAATAACTGTAATAACAATCCTGTTTTGTTTTTTTGAAATATTGCAAAGAAAAATGACCTATTGATAAAATTTAACTTTAAAAAAAAACTGTCCTAATCCACATGAAGGATAACACCACAACAGTAGTCATCAATTACTGGGAAAGCAGTCACGTTCTGCGGCAAAGCCATATTTTGTGGTATCGAAAACAAAAGCTCGTATAAGGACGTTTTCCCAGATACATTTTTCATGTAAATGGTGTCCAATATCGCATAAAGCAATCGTTTACAATACATAAATCCGCGGAAATCAAAGCTTTTGCCTGTGGTGCTCGTTTACCTAAGCTTAGTTCGGTTGGGCCATCTGTCCGCCACTAAAGCATTATGGGGGCCTTAAGGCGTACACGTTCGTCTGGACCACGAGAATATAAGCCAATACCACTTACATTATTTGATATCATATCAAAGTGGTGCTACTATTCTATCATTTGCATAAAACGTTTTATATATATCTTACATTACCATATACATATTTTATACATAAATAATATTACACAAACTTATGCTAGTAATGCGAAATGAAATAAATAATATCATCGATATAATTACAATATCGATTTGTAATTATAAATTGTGATTAATGAGATTTTCACTAATGAGTCTGGAAAAACGATCCAACAGATTTAGCCAATAAAAGTCTTACAAATTTTAAGAAGAAAACCAGTAGTTAAAGAGCAATCAAGAAAAGTGATTGGTGTTGTGGAACTTCGAACCAAGAACACAGACTTGTTCTAATTACGTAATCAAGGGAGCTTATTGGCGGTCTTTGCTTGTCGGGGGCGGATCTGTACTGCTTTAATTACTGGCCTGGGATATTGTGTGCGCGTCAAAACCACTATATACGAAACAGTTTTCATCCAAGAAATAGGTATATACCCTGGTACATATATATAGATATAGTTTGGAGACGAAAACTCAAACCAATTCTAATCAACGATTCTGCTCAGGCACAGCACGACCTGCAACTCGTTTATGTACAGCTACCTTTTTGTACAAACACTCACATACACAATCTCATCATATACACAGAGAGAGGCTCAAGTCGACAATGATGGAGCTGATGGCGAGACTTCAACGATGATGATGATGATGATGATGTTGATGATTTATTTTATGGTGACAAGTTCAATTTTAAATTTTTTAATAGAAATACACTCGTATATAGTCGTATTAACTAAATGGTCGTAAATACTTATAGTCTCGTTATTTATCATACAATTATATTGTAGAAACTCATTTATTTAAAAAAAAAAGATATAATTTAAGATTTAGAAATGGTTTTCAAAGAAAAAATCATATATAAATTACTTTTTAAACATCCAACTTATATTTTTTGTTTTTTGAGCTTCAGCGATACAAGATTGATAATATTAGGATCTAATTTGAATATGATTCAAATATACCTAATAAAATAATTACCAAAAGAGTAAATAGAAACGACAGAAAAAATACAAGTAAGCTATATTCATATTAAATCTTCGACAATCGATTATTATATTATATCAATGTTGCTATATACAAAAAATATTTAATAATTATAAATCTTTCTATTTACCCAGTTTCCGATTCAAACCATTAGAAGTTAATGGTCTGTTTACAAAACGGTTTCAGTTACCAAACGATCTATATAATGATTAGTGTATATTTTCCTGTAAAGGAAAAACAAATTTCATATAAACATAAAAAATTCTGTATACATGTGGACACAAATATCTTTTATTATAATTTATAATTATGTGTTTCAAAGAAAAATTAAACGTTTGTCCTTATATGAGTATAACTGATCAGTAATTTAAAATCTAATAAATTACATGAAGAGAATAAAACATTTAAGGTGGACATTAATTTTGTGTTTTCATTATAGAATTAAGTAATAAATAATATTTTATAAAACTAATTGAATACACGACACAAGTTCAAACCATTAAGATATACTTATTTATTAAATAAAAAAGTCAGAAAAAAACATCATTATTCTATTCAACAAGGATTTAATGATTAATTGGCCCATTCTTCAACCAAATGTAAGTATAATTAATATCAATCAAGAGTGTAAAAGACCGAAATTAATCATGGGATATTATTTGCGAAGTCAGTGCCATGGTCGTATATATACTTATATATAGAATTAGAAGTGGTGATCCAGCTTGTATAGACATCCATTACAGAAACAAACAAAACTGTATGTCCCTCGGTGTCTAAAGTACGAAGCAACGGTAATGAGGCGTATGTTTGGTCAGTGTGTATTTGTATAACATATGTTGAATGACCAACAGAGCGGACATTTGCTTTAACTTGTGCGATATATCAGAGGATTTATATACGGCAGGATACCCAAACCATAACATTTCTTCCTCTTTTCCGACAGCCCACTATGAATTGTAAAGGGAAATCTCCTTATCTGTACAATTCAAACACAAACCTGGTGTGTGTGTGTGTGTGTTTCTCACCTAACAAACAACGATTTAAATCCAATTTTAAATACATGCCTCATAATATTTGTATTCTTTAGCAAAAAAAATCACTGTGCATATTGTATATAGCGCATCATGCAATTGTGTGTAAACGAATGTCTCTTATTATGGCCATAGAAGAAAACTCATTTTAATGATGGCATAGAATAGATTATATTAAAACAAGTCGCAAGAAATTGGATGTGGTTGTTGTGCTGTTGTTTTCTTGTTTCGAATTCAAATGTGGCTGCTATATTATTGTTACTTGATGGGCATGTGACGGCTTTGCGGGGACATCTATCGGTCCTATCGGATCGATGAGGAAAAAGGAAGTTTAAAAAGCAAACTCACCACACTCTTACAAACACACACACACATATACAATATATACTTACATATATATACAGAGCAATTCGCATTCCTTCAACCCGCCTGTGCTCCAAATGTTAATATATTCTGAAGAGTTTAATTTAGCACATAGCTGAAGCGGGCGGTACAGCATCAGCCCGATATATATACATATATATATCCAGGACAGCGGCAGCGGGAGGAAGAAGGCAGGCGTAGGACGCAAACATACAAAGTCGACCCTGTGCTGATCTGATATTCTGATCGTGTCGTCGTTGGCATTGTGGACACAGGAATATATTAAAAGTGGATTCGAATTGTTGACGTTTGCACAGTCAGATTGCTGGGGCTGTTGGATGATGGTGGATGTTAAGACGCGTTTCTCTAAGATCCTTTACTATGGGTGGAACTGGCGCGAAAAACATCAAAGGACACCGTCTGCACTCATTGAGGGTTTCCTTTTTTTCTGTGAGGCCCAACAATGGTATTATGTGGAAGCGACACGAACATTATCTGACAAATTCTTTATAGAATTTACAACCTCTGTCTGACACAATTTCGTTGTGGGATAAACTGCTCTTTATAATCATTTTAGTTAGAATTTAAAAGAGTTCTATTGGTAAATTTTAGAGCTGGAAACTCCTAATAGGAAAATTTTTACAAACTAGAAATTGTTTCAATTTTTATCAAAAATTAGTACCTAGATTTGGTCGTAAATGAGACTGTCTGCATCAGTCACTATAGCTTTCTTTATATTTTGTAATGAATATTTTAATGAAAGCAAATAAAAAATTTTTGTTTTATATACGAGTACTACAAACTACAATTCTAGCTTTTAAGTTTTTAAGCCCCTAACGCTTCCAAAATTTCCAATTTTGATAAATAACAAAAATCATTTCAAAATTCTTTATAGAAATTAGCAGACTACATAAAAGGCCATCATGAACCATAATATAATTTTGTGTTCTTTTTTACGTAGAAAGGTATTTATAGGTACCAAACAAGAACTTCATGAATTATGAATTAAAGTACTCGTACTTAGCTAGAAATGCAAGAATCAAATAAATAACACAAATTTTAAGTTACATATACGAGTATAGGTACCTATATTAAAAGTTAATACGCTTTAGAAAAACATATTTTTCACATATAGTGAACAATAGTAGGTACCTATACGTATATATATAGTGTTAGTAGTATTCCTATTTAGATAATATATATACCTACCTAAATAGGATATAGTTAGCTTAATATATAATTGCATGATATTGACATTGTTGATTATACATAAAAAATAAAATAATTATAAGTAGCATGTAAGTATAAACAAGCAACTGTAAATCGTTGTATTTCACGAACAATAATTATATCATGACATCTAATTTAAATTCATTATTTATGTTAAAAGTCAAATTACAATAGTAATAAGACGAACAACATGTAAAACACGACATTATATTAAATTATTCGTGTCATTTTTACTGTTTAACAACATCCATGTTATACATATATTAGATATAGTTCCTAAACATAATATAATAATAATAGGCATGTGTATATGAGATTATGTACACATACACAAATTATTTTTTATTCTAATGGTGTTTAATTGCTTGTGACCGAAATCAACGTAATTACAATAAAATTAAATGCCTAGTAAAAAAGTTTAATTACTTCCTTCCGGCCTTTACTCTGACATTCATATATACAGTTGAAGTTATTTTTTTATTTTCCAAATCTCTAATTTCATTTTTTCCTGTCGTCTACACAGAACAGCACATATTAAAGAAAATGGAAAGCTTTAGCTTTTGTGCTATGTTCGGTTCGATGGATGAGCGACTAACCAATATAATTTATAGATTTACAGGACAAAGGGGATTTTCTACTGTTTACCACAACAATAAATAACCACCATAATTAGATGGTAATTAATACAATATTGTGCGAGCTTTCAGTCGAATGAAACACTCACACATTCGTGCACTGAAGTGGTCTCCAAGAGAAAAAATAAGGGAAGAGGACTAGATCCCTGAAAATCTAGTGAATTATGGCGAATGGCCAGCATGGTCCCAGAGTTTCATGATGATGTACTCTTCTTCTGTTAGTCTCTCTACCTCTCACATACAACCATACATATTATATGCAATTATAATTCTTAGTGCATGATGCTGAGAGAATGGAGGGGACTCAAACTGGGGGAAGTTATCCGCCATATTGTTGCCGCCCCCGCATTACTGGCTCCGCCTGGTAACTATCTTCGTTTTGCATTTTGTTTGTACCATCTAACCATCTTCTTTTTCCTCTATGTATATCATACATATAGAGCATATAGTGTGTTCAAATAATTTTAATGGATCGCGAGAAAGATTCAGTTTTCTCTATACCCATATATACATATATGTATGTGTGTGTATATATGGGGTGGTAGAAAAGAATGAATATATGTGGAAAAGAAAATAGCCTTAGCTTCCCTTTTCCTTCCTCTTTTATTTTCTTCCTTTAAATTCGACGCTTCACTTTTATTCTTTCACAATGTAATATGCGGATCGTTTCTTAATGATATTAATGACCTTAGGAAATGGTAATTAAGTTTCTTAATTAATTAATTACCAATTTCTTAATAAGGCTAAATCTAAATTGTAATCTAAGAATCTAGATCATAAACACAGTAATCTAACTTTATTGAAAATTAATTAAGACTAAAATGATTATAAAAATCTAAAAAAAAAAGGAAATCATACAAATATTATACATATATGTACATCAAACATTGCATTTATATTATTTGTATATTATTTGTTTATAAACAAAATTCAATATTCCTAGCAATGCAGAATGAGATCTTTTACCCAGAAACACTCGAAATTATCTTCTGCTTATTCCAGACCTGCTGGTATAATAGAACAGAGCTCGCTGAATAGGAAGGCTATCTGCAGAGATATTACAATTCCTTTGTCTATATCATCATATATGCAAGACTTGTCCAGGAAGTCATCTCTCTCCCACCAACACAGACAATTAAATGTACCGTCCTTTACCATCCCAAGGGAATCATATTCCTTCGTTTCCTGTCCGCTCGCCCCGCCGCCTCTTTTTCATCGTTCGCCCAGCGAAAAACTTGAGACACGTTTACTTCTTTTTCCCTTTCCACTCGAGAATTATAAATATTTTTTCTCTTTTACACCCCAGCAGCACCAGCACTCTTCTATACTCTCACCCTCACTCATCCTTTTTTTGCCACCACATAGCATATACATGTATATACTGACAGAAATTAGTTCTTTTTGTTCCTTGCACATATTCTATATTCTTGTGAAAATTTCACACCTATTGTTGTATAATATAAGAAAATGTTGCAAGTTTTCTTTTCATCTTTGTTCGTTCGCTTATTTCATTGAAATTTATATTATAAAATACACGTAAATTGATATTGTTTCACTTCATATTAACATTGAAAAAGAATATCAATACTATTGTGTATGTGGTTATATTGAAGAATTGCAGTCAAAAATTTAAATTAAATCCTGTAAAATGATATAAATGCATGGCTAGTAAAAGCGTAGGGCTTGGAAGAAAGCCGCTTGTATAGCATCAATTGGTATTCACCACTCCATCTCTTCAAATTCGATTCCCACACACACATACACACATATATATACTGACATACACACATAAGGAAAATGAGATGCAGAGAAAATCATCAAAGGCACAAAAGCTTAATACTACCGATCGCGGCTTTCTATGAGCGGCAACTCGCATTCTATATGTACTGATAAACGCACACAAGTTCTGAAATTCTAAACTATTTCTGTATAAGCGCTCGACAAAAAACACGAATGGAACTAAAATAAACATAGGATATAGGGTGTTCGAGCAGACGATATTCAAACGACGAGAAATTTAAAAATCAATTTTATATAATTTTACTCTTTTACTGTAATTTGAAAACACATATTCACACCTCACATATAAACTTTATATTATATCTAAAAGAGAATTCTTGTATGTATATGCACTCTTTTGCATCTATATACACTATCATCTTATTATTTTGAATCATTCATTTAAGTACTTTTATTACAAATAAGTTTTCATGTAAAAAGGCAATGTTGATGCAGCATCATTTCTATATTGGATAAAAATGTCTTATTTAACGTTTCAATTATTGACTTCAGTCTAAAACTCTTCTAAAAAATCAATTTGATGAAAAATCATCCAAGGCAATATAACAGCAATCAAAATACACGATATAAAAGTAATTTCAACACTGGACCATAGAAATACATAAAAAAAATCGTCATGATTCCAGA
>SSSI01007587.1:0-19386 GCA_004796505.1 Oryzaephilus surinamensis | reverse complement strand
AGAACATATAGAACACGTCAAAAAGCTTAATAAACATTTGGCGAAATCGGTACTCCTGAAGAATTGTTAAATGTCGAATTTTTAACATGATTCTTCAGGGTTACCATTAGCCTTATCCAATACAAATTACATGCTAATTAACTCTTCAAACAAAAAACTATCCTTTTTCAACAATTTTAAAATTATTTTAACGGTTTTTATTGAAAAAATGTCAATAACATTTTTTGAGCAAAAATGATTTTTCGAGATTTTTTGTTCAAGTCTCATACATTATTTTGCTTTTTCTTATTTTACGAGAAAATGGCTAGTCCAATTAAAAAAATAAAGAGACAAAAAGTTACATTATTAAATTTTCTATCAGAAAAAGTTTTTTCTCGATGCACTCTATTAACCAAATAAAGAAGTTATGGCCATCGAGAGTTTTTGTGATCCCGAAGAAGTGCATTTCTAGTAGGCAGAATGTTTTTAAATTGTACACATATTTAGAGAATACTAAAAAACTTCCCTATACCAAATTTGGTAATTATATCTTTATTGGTTTTCAAGATATTCGAAAAAATAACTTTTTTAAGATTTTGACAGCTTATAACTCTTCAGAGGTACCAAATTCGTCCTGTGTTTATAAGCGTTTTCGGCTTATTTTTATCTCAACTATATGCCCTTAGCGTTTTAGAACGTTATTCTAAATCACCTTATATAATATAAAATATTTGTGTGATTCAGAGCCGAGATTGTGGAGCTGCCGGCTTGGCGTCCAATCGAGAACCAAGACTACGAATATTCAACAACATCTGGCTACAATCACAACACCTATCACGGTCCAACGAAACATTGTCGGCCGCTTTTAACCGGCTCCCAATTGATCAATATTCAAAACGAAGAGAAACGGCCACTACGCTTCACCGATTCACCACAACATCACCCACCCAATCCATCACCACGTCGAAAATCGAGTTCGACAAGCAATGATGGATCGGAGTTTTACGGACCGTACGAGAGAAATGCCACCATTTATATACCGGGTGATTATCATGGCCAAAACGAGTCGATAATGTACAACGTTCGGCCGGAAACTTACAGTTATGGACCGTACCACGAAAATTACGCTGGATACAGCTCGGAATACAGTGGCACCACCACAATGTACGGTTATGGTACGGATTATGCATACGATAATCCGAGTAGTGTGAGTGTTAGTAGTCATAGTGGATCAAGAACACCGCAACGTATTGTACAAACGCATCGGAGAACGCCGTCGAATGTGTCTAATGCCAGTTCGACGACCACCAGCGGTTCCAACATAAATCCTAGCTTTAGAATAGAGGATGAATACCCGCCAGCGCAGTTTATGAGACGGCCTCAATACGAATACGACTACAATACAACCGTATATTCCAGACAGAATTCGCACGATTCGAATTTCGAACGGCCGAACACTTTGGAAACGTCAAATTATACGAAACTGCGGTCCAGTTTGAAACGGAATAATTACCAAACGAGTCAGGGACATTCCGGTGGAAATACACCAACAAATCCAACACCGCCCGATAGTTTAACGAGCGATGATAGTTCGTATGTGTCGGCAAAGGACAGTAACAATAGCAGTGTGAGTAGGGTGCGATTTTCGCCAACTACTTTAATAGATTTACCGGTACCGGGCCAGAATCAGGACCCTACGGTTCCGTTGCAAGCTAGACGCAACCGACAAAGACCATCACTGGCTGAAATGGAAAGGGAGTTTCTGTCATAACCAAATTTGTCGGTTTCATGAAGTGTAGATGCAATATTGTTGCTTTTGTACTGATTATGTGTGCTTTGGGATAAACGAAGAAAGCAATAATTCATTTACTTGAGCTTTTTTCCGTAAAAAGCCGATTTATTCCTTTTATTAGTTTTTTTTTTAATAAAACAAAAACTATTAATGTAGAATAAAAAGGTGTTTTATATTTGTTTAATCAAACTTATACACTGTTAAGGTTTTCACTGATTCTCAAGTAATAACTAGTCGTATTTAGTTCGTTTATTCCCGAAATATAAAATTGGCTGTACCATTATGTATTATATTCTGTTTGTTGGCAAAAGAAACAGATAATAAATTAATAGTAGATTAATTTATAATACATTATATGTGCTCAATTTAAGAAATTATTTTGAATATATATATTTTGCATTTAAATTTATTGATAAAGAGAAATTAAATGAAAAAAGTGTAAATTTTCACAATCCATAGTGCCTGTGCCGCTGTGGGGCAGCTTATGTACAAGTGATATTCATGAAACTTTTATATAGTCACTCGTGTGCAATGTTAAGTGCATGATTTTATACATTTCTAAATATAATATATTATGATATATAAGTGAAAGATTTTAAAGAAAATTTTAAATGGTGTGTTTAAAAGAGTAATTATTTTTTATGTAATTAATATACAAAGTTACGGGCAATAGTTGTACAAGTTGTTTATATTGCAAATTCCAAAAATTTCAATTTAGTTCATAGACTGTTCGAAAACATTCCACTATTTTGGCATTTAACACAATTTTTTAATATAAATCCTTTTTATAATTATAATGACT
The DNA here is from genome assembly GCA_004796505.1 of Oryzaephilus surinamensis. Lineage (NCBI taxonomy): Eukaryota > Metazoa > Arthropoda > Insecta > Coleoptera > Silvanidae > Oryzaephilus > Oryzaephilus surinamensis. The sequence continues at coordinate 16,813 of SSSI01007587.1, read as the reverse complement.
AATAATTATTTTAAATTTTACTAAAACGATTTGTACTGAATTTTGGGTAAATCTTTTTTAGTATTTAAATAATTTAAATGTTAAAGTGATGTGGCCATGTTGTTTTTACTTAATTATAAAAATATTGAAGGTTCAGTATTTAAATAAATATAACTGTATATACATTATAAATATATATAAAGTGTAGCTCTAGTTAATACACTGTGGCTTCCACATTATTAAATATTATCTTAAATTTTAGATTTATTTATTAAAAAAAAAATACTGTTACATTCCGAAATAATTTCTCACAAGACAAAATAATAATACTCATTCATATTGTGCGAAGGATTATGTATAAAATAAATAAAATTTTTAAAATCTTTGAGTCATCTTTTTAATTCATTTCGCCAAAATAACAAACCAATATTAAATAAAACTATAAATAAAATTTTGAAAAATGCAGAATTGAGGGACAAAAAGGATTTAAAATTCAAGGAAATTGAATAATTCAAAGAAACTCACCTGAAATATCAGTGGGTTTTTTCTCTTAAGTAATTTTTATTAACCAAAATTTACAATGATGTTTTATTATATTATTGAATCATGTTTCAATATATAATAAATTTTCATGATTATCTACAAATTCATGCTGTGAATAATGAAATATTAATTATATCTAAAATGACTGAGACCACACATTAAAACAATATTGACTTCTACTATCACATATTGTGTAATTCTGAATCATGTTATATGTTTGAAAATTATTGAAGAAAAACTAATTATATATTTACTTAACTATGAGGCGGAAGTAGAAGAAAGAGCTTTAAAAAGAGGACTGTTTTTTGATTCATCTTGTTTTGATATATGGTTTCAGTTATAGTTTGGTTTTAAACGATTTTTTATTAATTCCACTAGTAACACACAAGTAGAAAACCCAACAATATAAACAGCTTATTTAAAGTCTTTTTATCACCAGATGTACTCTTCATCAAAGAATAAATAAATTAAAAAAGAAAAAAATTAAAATCGTCATTTTTGTGTGGTGTCGATAAAAAAATTCGGAATCCTTATCAAAGTATATAAAAAAAGAAAAAAAAACAATCAATTCTACTCCATTTTCAATCATCATCATCAAGTCACAATAATACAAATTATTAGTGATGGGCGAGGAAATATTTCCGTTTCAGAAATATTTCTGAAATGGAAATGTTTCGGAAATGGAAACATTGATAAATTTCTAATTTCAAACGTTAAATTTTTACCGCTACAAATTTTTTCAAAGGTCATTTAAAAAATTAATATTTTCTAAAAATTATTTAATTATAAAACCGTTATCACTAAATACACCTTATTTGGTGTTTTCTTAACGGGTGCTAAGAATTTAAGAAAGCAATCAGTTGACGTGTACATTTATAAAATTGTAATGTTCCTGAAATTTCTGGAAACATTTCCGAAACTTTCAGCAGAAATATTTCCAAATTATAAATTTCGGAAATTTGCCCATCACTACAAATTATTAATAATAATTACAGAATACAATTACTATTTATACATTATTAGAAAGCAAAATATAATATTTAAATTATTCGAAAACAATTTACTTATTAAGTTCTGAGGTACTCCATTATACCACAATTAATAAAAATGAAAGAAACTATTTAAAAAGACACTTTTTGAATAGTTCACTGTTTTCACAAAATAAGACACCGTCTATTGATTTGTTGTTAGCTAATTTTGTGCCATCAGTTACTATTATTATGGCAATTTTCTTGCTGTTCTGGGCAAACATGGTTACTATCAACAACTGCCGCCGCCGACGCCGGTTGGGGTGGCTTGAATGCGGCCGCAAATGGAAACTTTTTCTGACATTGTTTTATGTAATCATCTAATTGAGCATCACATTTCCCAAAATCACCATCTCTTAACGATCTCAACACGTCGGTACAAATCTGTAGAGAATTTAAAAAAAAAAACATTAAAAATTTTATCAAAATTTTCCAATAAAACTTACATCAATATTTACATCATTGTATTTATTGTCAAGACTGGTAACCAATTTAAGAGCTTGGCTCTGACTTTTATTATCTAAACGATACATCATTTTTGCACCCTCGAAAACAGCACATAAGCTAGTCGAATGTCTTTCTAAGAAATCTTTATTCAGTTGCTTTGCATCTTTTCCATCAAAATAGGCTTTTGTTTCTTGCGTTATCACCTCTTCCACGCTACTCTCCCAACTGCCTTTATTTTTTACAACAATTTCATAGAAACGTATTAGGCAACAATGTAATTTTGGATCGGTTGGGTCAACTTTATGGGCCCGTTTCAACGATTGCAACATTAACAATATTTTGTCTACAAAAATATTATGGAAATTAACAAACAGAATAAAATTATGCCATCTTTATGCCACGTACTTTTACGATAGTAAACTTCAAATGCCATCAAATGTGTTTCGATTCGATTTTTGGCTAAAGTTTGTAATGGTTGAAGGAATTTAATGGCCTGTTCCAATGGATCTTCCACCTATTTAAAATGAATTAAACAAAATTTACGATTATATTCATTCAATTAAAATACCCTCGCTAATTTATCTGGTATTAATTCGTCCAATTGTGGTGCATCAGCTTCCACATCACCTTGTTGACGAGATTTATGATGTTGATCGCGTTTCACTTGGGCTTCTCTAGCTTGAGCACTTTCTTGTTCCGCTTTTCTGCGTGCTTTTCTTTGTTTGTTTCTCAATTTTTTCAGTTCTGACGGTGCCAAATTTTCTATCAAAATAGGAAAAATATAGTCAAAACATGTTCTATCATATATAGAATTTATAGCATCATGAAACTAATAAATTGGAAATGGGTTAAGGTGTTCCGCATCACAAGTAAAAGGGAAATAAACCGCATATATAACCACATTTGGTGTCAGCAAGCGTATAAATATAAATAATAATATAGTATTAGGTGTTTCAAACACGCAAATAAATATACAATTTTTTCCAATAAAAGGCATTTTAAAATATCGATTTCTTGTTCATTTAATACATGCAATTAATTGAAAAATGTACTCAAGTTTATTGAAAAATTAATGAGACATTTCACAGGTATTTCCAATTTATAAAACCATTTAAAATGTCAAATATAATGCAAGATAATAAATGTTAATAACAAATTGCATATTAAAGTATTTCCCATGAAAATCATGAAATTGAAGATGTTTTTATACCGGACATACCCTAATACATATTTCATTTAATCAATATTAATGATGATTATATAATACAATTACGAATAAATAATAATTAAGGAATTAAATGCACTTGTGCAAACCTTCCTGATTGATCATAAAAAAAAAATTGTTATTAAAATGAAATTTAGATCAATCAATTAATTAAATTAGTCGAATCGATTGTGCAAAACTGGTGAAATAAACTTTTTAACCTTTCTCTGAATTCCTTTTTACTATACAATTGTTATAAACATTCCACAATTGCACCAGACATTAACAAAAATAAACATATTTGGAATTTACAATTTCTTGGCAAATCATAAAACTTTTTACAAATTCTACAGTTAATTTTATATTGACCGGTTTTTATAGGTGTGGTTGCACAAAATATGCACCCATTGTCCAGTTTATATACACATCAAGTAAATTTTTTTGCACATTATTTATTCATTATGTAATCGTTCGGTCTACTTTTAATCGTACAAATTTCCATTCTATTTCTATTTCCAGACATAATTAATAAATGGTTTATCATTTTAATAACACCTTATAGTTTGTGAAGACAAAAATTAAACATTACAAAACTATCATCAACATTCGAAAGGAATTAATTTGGTTGTCAACATGTCGATTCAAATTTATTTTTAATATTGTATTTTAGATGGATTGAAAAACACTTGTAAAATGACTTTTCATCGCCCACCAATCATCACATGATAAATAATAATAAGTTAACCGGAACGAAATAAGAATTTGTTACTAAATAAAAAAGAAATTTATCACAATTAAATTCGACAATAAAAATGTAGGCGTTCATTAAGTAAACCTTGGAATTTGTAATAGAATATATTAAAAGGCGCTTTAAATTCAAAGAAACCCACACCTGAATGAAAGTAATGATTAAAGAAATATAATTGGATACAATTATTTCCTCGTTTATAAGATGTGTACATATAAATAAATGAATTAAACAAATATTTACACATCAATATAATAATAACAACAGTTACTTTTATTTGGTTTTGTAAACTTTTTTTGTAAATAAACAGGACACAAACAAAAAATTATTGACGATTAGTAATGTGTTGAAAAGGGGCTTCAAGGACTAGTTAATTAATTTATTTTAATAAAACATTTTGCACTTTAACCACATATGTACATATATGCTTATGAAAATTTTATATAATAAAACAATTACAGTTATTTTTATTATAATGATAGATATTTGGGTCTGCTTTAGGCATTTGGTATGTTATTTTATTTATTTCAAGGATTATATATGTATATTAAGAAAAATGAAATATTAGGCTTCAGGTGCACAAAAATACGTAAAGTGCCTTTGGTCACCATTATTACATATATAATTTCCGACAACGCATATTAAATTTGTGTTATAGGAATAAATCTTATGACAGGTTGTTTAAATAGAAAAAAAAATACCAAACAATTTTTCATTACAATAAGCGTAAAAATTATTTTCGTTTAAAGAAAACATACAATTACGCAACTTTCTCCTTATTATATATTTTGTTTTTGTATAAACTGTGACTTTGTGAGGTGTTTATTATATTATTTTTGATTATTCAAATAGATACACATTTAACAAACTACAATTAGTAAATAAGTTGTTATTAAAAGATGGTGGATGAGAGAATATGCATGCATATAATTATATGCACGACAAGTAAAAAAAAAAGAATTTTTGAAAAAATTTAGATAAATATCGTGAAATTCAGTATTAAATACTTACTTCCTTATTTATATATTTCGTAATTAATTTTATAATAAATGAAATCGATTCAATGAAAAGCTGTATTATAAATTATTATACATATAATAAATTGTTATTAAATGTAGAACAATTGAGAAGAAATACATATTTCAATTTTCAAAGCCGGATAGTAATTGTCAACAAAAGCATATGTACTGAAAAAAATATATGTATGTATATACATACATAAAAATTGTTCAATTCTTATAGGCACTTGATAAATCCTTCAATTGAATTGAAAACTATAACAAGTAAGGTGTGGCTTAATTTTAATACAACATACACATTTTTGTTGTTATAATAATTGCAGGTTCGCAATAACTACTTATTTATTATGCTGCAATAACAAATATTATAGAATTTCCTTTTCCTTTGGACATATAAAACCTTGCTAAATTAAATCTTATATGGTTTGATGTTTTTAATTGTAAAATAATTTATAATCAAAATTTGAAAATATAAACAGAAAAAGAATTTTTTGTTTTTCAAATATAAATTTAACATGGAAAATAAATTCAGTTTTATAGTCACATGTTGATTAGTTACAAATTTTTAAATTATTCCTTAAAAAAAAACACGAAATTGAAAAACTTCGATTACACCATTTTCTTTCCAAATATACAACTTTACATATTTTCAATTGACTTAACTAGAAAATAACAATATTAAAGCATAGCAAAAACACAACGGCTTCATATATTCCAATATTCATAATTTCTTGTGTTATAATTACGACTAATTATGAAATAAAAATATGAAAGTGATGGTTTTATATTATTTATTGCACTTCTTCACTTCGTTGTGCATGAGGTGATTTATAGATTTATATACTTACATATAATTCATTTTTATGTAATAACAATTGCAACAAAAATGTGGCTATTTTAAATATTCATAGTAAAAATTTTTTAAACAAATTAATATTTCATGTTATATTTATAACATAAATCAACAAATTTTTTCAACACCTAATTTTTCTTCAACAATGTATAATTTATTATAGTAAAATAATACATATTGTAAAAGTCAATGTTACTTTTTATGTATTCACAATTTAATAATAATAAAATTGCAGACAGTCACAATTACACAGATTTACTATTGTAGAACATAAATAACAGAAAACATTAATGCAAAATGCATACTTTTCTTACAATTGTTCAAATATATTATATAATAATATAAATATGTATAAGACTAGAATATTAATAAGCATTATATAATTGTTAGTTTTTCTTCCATTGATTAGAATTTAAAATATACAATTAATTGTTTAGTTTTTATCAATTAGAAGGGTGTAAATGTGACTTTTATTAATTCAGGCGTGCCTTAATAGAGATACAAATGTATAATATGGTTGTTTCTATAATATAAAAGAGCTTTTAAACTTAAAATATTAAAATACATAATTATTTTTAAAAAATAATAATAAATATGTAATAATAATAATAATAGAATAGTGGTTTATGGGCACAAAAGTAATGTTTACGAGTTGAGTTGACCATAAAAAATCTGATTACAAAAATCCAACGAATGTGACACTTTTGTGACAAAAAGTATTGTTTTGTCACAAATTCTCATTACGCACATTTCATATATAATATAAAAAAATAATGAAAACAATTACATGATTACAAAGTAGAGAAATGTATGTACAATTAAAATTTGAGCACGTTCCACAAATTTTAACAGTTTTTCATATAAATAATAAGTAGGTATTTGATTTTCGTGAACAAGACAACTGTTTGTTGTAAGTCACGTTCACATTACTGCAATTCTCTATTTAATAATAATTGGCAAGACAATACTATTTTGTTCGTGGAGCAATATTATTATACTAGCATAGCACAAAACACACAATAAGTAAATTAAATTGAGCTATATAATAACTATATACATTGTAAAAAAAAAAACTTTTACTATTTATGGCATAAAACATTATATAGAAATAGAAAAAAAATATTAATATCAAGGTCCAATGTATCATTCTATAAACTTACATTAATAATTATTGTCTTTCTGCAAAGAGAAAAAAAATTTAATCTATTATTTGAATTGTACTTTATAATATGTCTCTAATTTTATACATATGTCATGTATTTTGTTGCACCTACATAGTTAGTTTAAATTTTATGTAATAATTTGTTTACAAAAAAATGTAAGAAGAACAATAGTCGGGCTTGTTGGTATTTCAATTACATTTTACAATGTACACATTCGTTTTTAATGACTTTTTCAGTTACAATTTCTACAAAAAAAATTGTAATCTAATCGGCAACGCCTTTTTGTTGGGCAAAATATAAATTGAAGTTAATCAATCACTGGTGTTGGAAAATTTACAAATTGAATTGAAAGTACTTACAAACAATTCAGATGCCTGATTGCGGTTAACCAAAACCATATAATGAATTTCGAAAAATTCTAATCGAATTAAAGTTGTTTCATTTTTTAAGTACATACAGTATATATTTATCAATGTGCTTGTAAAAAGAAGAATAACAACATTGATCAAGTAAATGTCACACAACTTTTGTGTAAATTCTCCATAAGAACTAATTATTGTATATTCATGACAAAAATTCTCAGTTAATTAGTATGCATATTAATTAAAACAATAAAAATCCTGTCGAAAACAAATTTCAACCTACTTTTAACACATTATATGGCAATGTCAATTAAAATATAAAATGTTAAAAATGGCTATTAATTTAGTCAAAAGATATCGAAATAACCTTGTTACTACTATAAATTTACACAATATACATAGTCGCGTGCCAATCGATCCACTTTTACTCTTTAAACGACTTATAAAAGTTCATTATTTCGTCTTAAAACAATACAGAAAAAAAATCGAAATTAACAATAAAGCCTTAATTTTTTTATAAATTTCAATAAAAAAGTAGCATATACATATATATACGTGTACATGAACTGAATTTGAACACATGCCACCATCCTTGAATAAAATGCTCGCCTTGAGGGCTTTTTGTTTTGTGTGTATGCATTCGCGTCTATATATTTTAATGTTAAAAACAAGCAGCGAAAGTTCACTTTTGCTTTCGACGGTCGACTTTATATTATTATATTGTGTTATATTATGCGATACTAAAACGGGGACCGGCCCTCGCCTCGAGCCTTTTTCATTCAAATAAGAACAAGAAATACAAAAAAAAATACGACAACACACAACTGCACAGTTAAACATTTATTTTATACATGGTGTTCATTCGACAAGTGCTTAATATTTCGATTATAGATTACTTAAAAAAACACCCCATTCAATATTTTCAGGAGCATATATTTTATTTTTATTAGGATAAAAATTTCAAAGAAAATTTTTTCTATTAGGAATTAATTTAAAAGTTTTTAAGTATCTGTTCGATGGTGTCCTTTTTCTAAGATTTATTTTCAATGTTATTTGCTGAACACCCTGTATATAAAACCTATCGATAATCTTAAATATTGAAAGTCAATACACTATTATAATCGATACGTATTCGCATATTTGGAGCAATCTTGCGAAATCTATTCTATTACATATACATATGTATATACATTTATTTTTAATACTATTGTTTGTTATTATGATTATTGAAAGTATTTTTGAGAGAATGTCGAATCAGGCGTATAAAATCAGAAAAAAAATCAAAGTTTATCATTTCGACTTTCATAATTCAATATAATATAATATACTACATTACAATCTAATTATTAGACTGTAATAAAAGTAATTGATTTTTCAGTTTTAATGTATTGAAAATTTGATAATTACTATAATTCAACAAATACATATACGTATAACATAATATCATGTCCTGATAAAGAGAGTCAAATATGTATTAAATAAATTAAACAGGAAATAAGTGTATGTATACAGTAAAATAAAAAATTTGTTAATTGTAATGAAAAAAAAATAAAATAAAATTGTGCAAACCGTAATGAAACAACTGAATAATAATAAGTTAAATATTTCGATTGCGAAATCATTGAATAAGTATGAATTTCCTCAATTCTGTAACATTTATTTCTAACTATTATTATGTCAAACGATAAATCGATAACAATAATATACTATTAAATAATTATACATCGTCTTTGGTAATTTTTTTGTTATCGTATAAAAAAAATCTACGAATATTTTGCCTAAAGAAAAATTCAACACTTCTTTTTATTTAAATCATATTTTTTAATCAAAAAAACTTTCACATTAAATGCACTTTAAAATTTTATAATTTACATATTACAAAATTTTGTAAAAATCAACTCGAATCTTATAAATCAAAAATTTTTAATATATACTCGTATAATACAGAAATATTTTAAATTATTACCATGAAATGTTCTAGTTTTACATAAGATACTATATTTATTGTTACATGAATTTGTTCCTAATTTAAATTTTCTTACATATTACAAGTGATTACATTCAACAAAACAATTAACAAGTTAGTTAGAAATTATTTTCTATTAAAAAAGGAATAATTAAAAAACAGATAAACCACGGTCATTCAACTAATTCATTTCATACCTGTATTATCAAATTCGTATCAAGTTTAATAAATTAAAGTGAAAGTTTGTTGAATTTATCTTAATATATTGTAAATGATATAAAATGGAATTGTATAATTATGTATATGGCAAATTGTATTACCTACGATGATTTTGGTTTGCAATAACAAACCTGTTTAATTGTTCCAACTGAAAAATAATCATTTTAATTGTCAGTTTGACGTCTTTTTATCCCTTTTGGTCTATCAAAAAATCCCAACGAACAATAAAAGTAAAAATTTTTGAATTAGTTAAGTCAATTTCATTTCCAAATAGGAAAGTAAATGTTTTTTTTTTTCATTTACGCCGATTTTGTTGCTTTACTCAATAATTATTAAATTGCAATTTTTCGATTCCTCAGCATGAAACTCCAAATTATCTATTTAAGAATGTCAATTTCAGAAGATTTCCACAACATTAAACTACCATGAATGAAACGTTAATGAAACCGTATTTAAATAACTTCCTATTTATCTCTAAATACATAATTGCAAAAAAAAAACAGCATTGGTCGACTTTCATCATACTCATCCTCAAGTTCAATATCGCATCTATACATTTAGTATACATACATATATGTACACATCAATGACCTCTCTTTCTCTTCATATGGTTATAAAATCATGTTATTATAAAAATACGGTTAATTACAGTTTCTAAAGCAATCAAACATTTTCTAAGAACTTATTTTAACGTGAACAATACTACTAGTACTAATAATATTACATTAAATAAATATAAACAAACCCCTAATACGTATAGGTATGTATATTATATATCCTTAGTAAATTAGTAATAGATTTGAACATGAGCTGAATACCATAGCAACGCTTGTTTATTTCCATATAGCAACCACTACTAATGCTTATTATCTTAGCAACGCGTATTTATTTCCATAACAACGACATACATCATACATGTATCTTTAGTAATAGATTTGAAGGCGTGTTTATTATCATAGCAACGCATGTTTATTCCCTAGCAACTACTACATAACCAAATAGCTATGAATGAGAGTTGAGGCGAGAAACCCTGAGGTATAATTTTACCTATTATATATTCATATGTAAAACTAACACACATTTAAATGACATTTAAAAGGTGCATATTATTCAAGAAATAATATACATATATGTTCACAATTTTACATTCAAATAACTTATATTTCTCTTACTTTTATCATTAAATGCAGCTGTTACATTTTATACAATAAGATCAACTGTTTCAATTTCTATTTTACGAGTATATAAAATTATGTTCAACTCAATTCTTCAATAATTCTTTTTTTAGCGTCTATAAAACGATTTTTTTTTTAAACTAGTACGATAAAGCAACTTTTGATGTCAACATTTATCCATATTTTTCTATCAAATTTGCTTCAAAGAAAAATAATTATTTAAACAGTTGAACATAAATCCATGTAAGTAACTGGTACATAAACAGCTATGACTATACATTTATTGAATAAAACATATGTACAAGTAATTAATACGGTGATTTATTATATTATTGTCATTTAAATGTAGCATTGAAAACAACAAAAATAAACGATGATCATGAAATAAAATGATACATATATTGAAGGTTAATTCCTATATAAAATGTTCTCAATTGCATTTTCCGCATTCTTATTCACTCATTTACAAAAACGCAAAAAATATTTACAACAAAAAACAGACAAACAATTATTGTCAAGTGCATAAACAATTCTAGAAATATAATATTCGTCAAATTATGCAATTATATACATATAGAATGCAGTTTAAGATCACGAAGCGCATCTTTAACACGACATAGAATTTCTATTATGCGGTCTTGAAATTTTATAAAGGTTATTGAAGGTCATTAAAATATCATCACAATCACATTCGTGATTCTACATAACAATATAATATATTTTAAATATCAAAAATGCATTTTAAATATATAATTTTATCATTACTTTTACAAAAACAAAAATTATAAGTCATTTTTATGTTTAAACAACAAAGGCGACTAAAAATTTCATAATTTAGGTCACTTTATTTAAAAAAAAAGAGACTGTGCTTTTTGTACGTGCATTATAATTGTTCGCATTGTCCGCTCCAGAAAACACCAACAAAAATATTATTATAAATATATAGTAAACATTATATAGAAATATGTATAAAAGCGTTAAGGAAAAGCTAAATACAAGTATGGAGAAAGTAAAAGTTTTGTGGTAAGTTAAAAAAGAAAAAAAACAAGCACATATTCTTGTGTTGACAGTCTATGCAACTTAGTCCTTTAAAATCCCAACAATTTCTATAAAATATTTAAATCAGATCACTTTCAGTTCTTTGTTTTCTATAAATACATTATTAGATAAATAAATATACGAATATAATCACATAATTGGAAAAAAATATATAAATCAATTAACATAATATTAAATTATTAATACAATTTCATAACAAATGCAATAATTATTGCATTTAATATTTTCCTAACCATGAAACCAACGTGTTAATTAAATTCCCACTATGGAAGAATGAAAACCCATAAATTTAAGTTCAAGGTTGCTTAAATATTATATACTTTTGCAAAATATTAAAAAAAAATACAATTGATTCACTTGCCATCAAAATAGAAACTTTTTCCCTCAATAAAATGAAATAGAAACTTTAAATAAACATAATTATTATTAATAATAAAACAAAAATGTAATTTTCACTATTATTCTATTATAAGAGCAAATTTTTCCATAATCATTCCCCTATTTATAATATACATATTATATATATAGATGAATACAATAGTTTCCACCATATGTGTACCCATATTCATGGGAATCATGGTAAAACAATACTAGAATAGATGTTTTTTTTATGTAAAAATAGACCCATTTCACGTTTAATTAAACAAGGTCGCACGCTTTATTATTATAAAACCTATTGGAAAAACTTTGACAAAATATATAAAGTACGTTCGTCATATCTTTAAAGTCACATGACAAATTATAGTCTGATTCAAAAGGGAAAAGTATGTCAAAGGCAAAAATCAAAATGAAAAATTATAGGAAACCTAAATACTTAAACTTCTATAATTGTGCTTTAACTAATCATATGAATAAAAACATGAATTTGATATATTCAACAATTTGTCACGTGGTATTTAAGTTTCGCAGATCAACTATAGGTATATATAAAAAATTTTTTAAAAAATAGAGGTTTAACAAGAAGAAATACCTTAATTATACCGTATATTTAAACTGGATGGTGCATATAGAAATTTTTCTCCCATAAAAAGTGCATTCATTTCATTGTTGATTAACAATTGGAAATTTAATTATACATGTATGTATAATTGGCGAATTTCCATGTGAAAATTATCATAACAACAAACATAATTAAATTAAAATTAAAAATAAACATTATGATTTTGTACAACACTAATAACCACATATTATGTAAATTGATCTCTTAAAATATCACAAATCAATGTGCAGAAACATTATTACATCAATCCATTTGTGTGCTAAAAAAACGAAATTTAATTATAGTAATTTTATAACAAGTTCCGTGTCAAATGTTTAACTATAATGATAAATTTCGATAAATATGTGTTGACCAATTTGGTATATTTAAAATTTGTAAAAAGGATATTGAATAATCAGTTGTGAGCTTTTATTTTGTTAATTATTAGAAAAGCTCATTTAATATAAAGGAAAACATTATTAACGTTATAAAATGGTTTACCTTGAAAATTGTAGCAGACAAACTTATGAAAATCAACGTGACTTACCTGTAAACAAAAAGAAAAAGATTATAATGAACAAAAAAAATCATTAAATATATAACATATAATTCAAATGTAGTGAAAGGCATTACTAATTTTTACAACAAACAATCACATTGTTGATTTTCCCCAGAAATAATATAATTATTTATAATAAAACAAACATAACCAGTTGTTTTCAATTAATAGTTATTTAAAAATATAGTTTGGAAATTTTTTTATCTCTAAATATATTACAAAACAATAATTTTTGAATAATTCTCACCCTTGAACGTACTTATTTACTTAAAAAAAATATAAGTGTTGAAGGTATTGTTTTGTTAATTTTATTTATCATATACATTTTCATATCATCTGTTGAAAAACTTTCTCAATTATTCAAATAACAATTATATTTAATAAATCACATGGTAATAAATTTTTCATATTGAAGCTTTCACAACTATTGTTAATTATTTTCAAGTTCATATAAAAAAAAGATCTGATGTTCACATTAAGAACAAATTACATTTTAATCTTATTAGAAAGAGAACTTTTACAGTAGAAATTAACATAAACATATGTATACATATATTTATAAAAAATATTCTTAATATAGCCATAACGTGTCAAAATATACAAAACTAATTTAATAAAGTCTAATATTAAAAACCCGCCCAACATCACAATTTCAAATATTTTATATTCGGCGAGGTCAAATTGTTATTTTTTTTTAATAAATTATTTTATATTCCAATTTGGCAAGAAACATATTTAGCATTTAATGTAACACAATAACAGAAATAGTCCATAAAATTCATTATATAATTGGACAATTTATTATTAAGACAGTAAACCAATTATATTTCTATATAGATTAATGATTACTATTGAAAATTAAGGTTTGAAAATTGTTTTATTTAAGGTCAAGGTAAATAAAGTAGGTGGTTTAATCGGAGTTTGAGGTTTTTGCTCTTTTACGACAAAAAAACTCGAATTCCTTCATCGTAACACGCAATTGTAGCTCCAAAATGGTTATTTTTTAAGAAATCTCAAAAAAATTGAGTTTAATTTGCAATTTTTTTGAAGAATCTGTTTTTATTGTTTCCATGGAAACATGCAACTACAAATTAAAAAAAACTATCAAAAACAGTAAACTTTGATGAAAGCTTCACTGTTTTTAAGAATTGTGAAGAATTTTTTAACAGTTTCCAACATTCTAGGGGCATTAAACCTGCATTCCCGTTATATTAAATGCATATCCACTGTATAAATCAAAAGTCCAGTTTGGAGGTGAGTCCCAAATGATAAATCAAAAAAAAAAAAAAAAATTAACGTCCTTGCCCCGTACAGTACCTGACAGGTAGAGAACTAGATGACAATGCAATATACCGGTAGAAAATTGTGTATTATAAGCTGTCTTAAAAAGAGAATTGTGTTCCAATGGGTAAACCCCACCCGATTAAAGAACGCGCTATGTTGTAGACTTAAAATGAGGTGCACTTTAAGTCAGTATTGACCACACCGGCCCATCTAGCACAAGGGGGGCCCCACATCCAAATGAATGTACCCATCATCAACAACAACGATTTTTGATTTTCACAAAAAACAACATCGGGAAATGTGTGCATAGAAACATGTGAATTTTCAACAAAAAAAAAAAAATAAAAAACTTGAACGTTTGTGTTCTATTGTGATTTTTATTTAGTGATTTTGTGTTTAAAGAATTCTTGATTTTTGGATTTAATATTAACACAAAGTAAGAAGCGTTATAACGAAAATTACACTATTTTTTTAATTTCTTTGACGTTCATTTATGTGGCAATTCATTAACATACACACACATTTCTATTAAACAAAAAAAAAACGAAAACTTACTCAATATATGTATTATGATATATTATATACGCATTGTGTTAGCAATATATTATGTATTAATGTGGGTATATTATGAATATTAGCAAAGTTCCTGAAATAAACGAAAAGGAAACTTAATAAATTATAAAAAAAAAAACTGAAATTGTCACAATCGACATAATATTTTATGATTCATGAAACGAAATGAAGACTTTTTCAAGGTAGCCCATTAATTGCCAAAACAAACATAATAAATGTTTTTTTTTTCATGCTATAATAGAATAAATAAATATTTCAAAATGAGGCATTATAATTTATTCAAATTGAAACAAACAGAATCAGAATTAAACAAAATTAATTGAAAATTATGAATAAAACACCTGTTTTAATGTATATTTTGATAGCTTTAACAAATAGAAAGCAATTTCTATAACATTACATACTGTAAAACCGTTTATAATTGAATCAAATTACCTGTTTGTTGTCTTTTTAAGTCAATGATGCAAATAAGGTCAAAAAATCAAACATGTGAAACAACCTTTAAATTAGTTTGCACAATTTTTTGTGACCCTAATCCGAAAATAAAATCAAAATTTATATTCTTTTAACAAAAAAAAGACATTTTGTGTCAAACAATGATTTACACCAGATTATGTTTTATATAATAAGATCCTGGTCGAATTAGCATAAATAATTTACATACATTTAATACACGGAATTTGTTCAATTTATTACAAATAAAAATGATTTTGTTTATTTACTGGAGTAATTTTAGCTTGTAAACGGAAGTACCTGTATTGTCATCTAAATTCCCCGATAATTTATGATTTATTAAACGTTTCAAGGCGAGTACAATAATTTAATTTTGTATTTTACACACATATGAAGGTATATGAGTATATTGTATACATAAAATATTGTATGGGAAATCCAATTTACACAACAAACATAAAAAATTATCTACAATATATTCATTTGAACGAAAACTAATTAAAATCTTAATAAAATACAAATTAACGACACAAAAATTACCAACAATGCACAAAAACATATAAGCATGAAAATAAATAGTTATTCATTTTCGCTCTACTAAATTCATATTATATGAAATTTTGAAAATAAGCAATTCCTTATGACATAATTCTTTAGGAAGTGCACAAAAACTTTTATTATTCCACTCAAAGAAATTATATACATACATATTTGTTGTTAATGTATTTAAAATAAATTATTTAATTAAGTTAAAACGGTTTGACACAATTAAAAAACTTAATAACTTTTACTAGTTCAAGGTATGAAAATGCACTTTTTTTTCTCCACTTTTATTAGAAAACGTGCCTTTTTTCCCATCAACGAAAGATTCCAAAGAATGTTTGATAAATTAAACAAAAGAGGTGCAGTTTAACATTAAAATATTGTGTCTAATTAATGTGTAGGATGACCCATTTAATTTACACAATGATTTGGAACTTACATATATAAATATGGGAAAATATTTATTAAAAACATATTCAAAAAAACTTATTATTGTTATTGTTGAAAAAAAAGAACTTCTCTCTCATTCAAGGTTCAAATTTAATGTTAATTAACATATATATGATGACTACGTGTTTATTTACGAACAGAAAAAAAAATTAATCAATTTTTGTATATTCAATATGAAGATGTTAACTTTTTTTTGACATTACTAAA
>SSSI01007586.1:0-18156 GCA_004796505.1 Oryzaephilus surinamensis | reverse complement strand
TTTAAGACAAAATATTGTCTAATTCGCCAAACTAACTTAAGACCCATACAATTGACTTTGTAAGGGCTTAAACTACACTTTCCAGTATAGTACACCTTCCTACATTTTAAGAAATTCTTTAGAAATAGTAAACTTTCCCATTTTTCACCAAATGTAATCCAAGCATTCTATTCTTTTCCTAATTTCTCTTCATAATTGTGACTTTTACGGTCGCAGAGGCAATTTTAACTTACGACTGCCATTTACAAATATATGACATACAATAATATATTGAAATTTGCAATAAAAACTGTGTAACAAGTCTAGGCACCTAAATATAGTAAACATAATAAGTAATAACCAAAGTATATATCATCTTATTATAAAATAGATGTTGTTTGCTTGTTCCACATTTTACTTTATGATTTGTGGTCGACGCCAATGATGAAGCAATGTTATATAGAATCGACGGCTACTTCTTGTTGGATTTTTTTACGGCCTTCATGGTGCTTTTAAACCGTGCAATTCAACAGTCATCGTAACAAGTCCGTTGTTCTTTTATATACAACAACAACAACTCGGTCACGTTTACAGTGATGCCAAAACATGAGCACACACTATCAAATCCTCCAAATATTATCACATTATCTGTGAACTAAATACCACTTCATGTGTGAATTTTATTAATTTGATTCTAATCAATATAATTGTCGATATTAATTAAAACTATAGTTTCGATTTGTGTGGTGGAGAAAATTTTGTTGGTCACTGTTGATGTATTTCGTTTAAGTTTATAGATAGTCAGAAATCATTATCGTAAGCGGTAGGAACTCAATTATTTGCTGTTGATGGTCTATTGTCAAACCAAAGCTCGTTCACATCAGGTAGGCAGAACTGTAGGCATTTCAGAGCTGCTTCTTTTGTACAAAAAAAAACTAATTAAAAACTCCAACTGAATTTTGTATTTTTAAAAGAGAGAAGAATCGGTGCATTTTCATCATCGCTCTGTGTGTTTTTTTCTCGTTGTGTAGGTGTATGTAATTTGGCTTCCTTTCGTGATTATAACTGCCCCCAAGAAAAGTTTTTTGTCAATCTGTATGGTGGATTCTATTCTATTGTTGAACAAGACTACTGATAGTCATAAATCATTCTGAAATGGGTTATTATTATGGTAATCTTTTACCATTATTCGTGAAGTGGAAAAGTAGACGTATTACTTTTGGTCTAATTTTTAAATTAAACTAGCGGAATAAATCGTAATTTGAGTTAATTTTCTAACTATAAAGAAAATATTCTGGTCAAATGATGTTGTGATAGTGTATATAATTAACTATTTACTGAAAGATAAAAAACGATATCATTGTCGAGTAGAAAGTCGAAAGAAAGGTATTAACACAAAATTAAACAGCTTAGAGGAATAAATTTGAAAAGTTGTATCAAAATTATGTGTAAATTTATGTTTTTCCACAAGAATACCATTTCTAGTTATATGTATACTGGGTATTCGAGAGAACGTCAGAATTTTTAAATAAACTCGTTTTATAGAAAATTTAAAAAGCGAACTTTTGTGCCTTTTGATTTTTTTTTTATTTAAATATATTACTTTGAAGAACTTGCAGAAAACTGAAGACAAGTCGAAATTACACCTCAAACTCAAAAGTAAAATTACAGAGTTTTTTCTTGAAACTTTTAGCTAAAACTTTTTTTTATATTTTGATAGTGCTACAATAATTGCAAATTTTAACAAGGTTTTTAATTTTCTGTATTTTTCTTAAAAAAGAATTATTTAAACAAAAAATTCCAGTAGACATAAAAGTTTGCTTATTAAATTTTCTTTCAAATGAGCCTATTGACGAATATCTAAACAACGTAAAATTAAAACTATGCGTATCATATCTTATAAAACTTATAAAAAGGAGCAGCCAATTTATAAAACTTAACATAAACCTTTTTGTATGCAAAACGTCATTTTGATATCTTCCGAAATATTCAAGGAAACTTTTTCTCCTGTACGTAAAGTCAAGAATCAACCCTCAGAAAAATAATTCTGAAACACCCAGTACAATATGAAGAACATAGTATCCCGTTGACACATTCCTTTTGCATCTGATCTGAATTGAATGGAAGTATTTCGAAAAGAGCGTGTATACCCATATCATCATTAATGTCACAATGTCACAAACGGGGCTCTCCGTTGTTACGTTCAGTTCCCCTCAAAAGTTTATAGTTCGCACATCAATGTTCATATGGCGCGACTCATGTATTGGGGTGACGACATGTAGTTCCATGGCATGGTTCTAGCCATTGGCCCACCATGGCTTGGGAGTGGCTTGAACACGTCGGCGCTATAGCATAAAATCTTTATGATTTCATTTTAACTTCTTCTAAAGCTCCGGAAAAGCTCCGCAAAGGATTACTATGCGAGCACGCCACTGTACATGTAATTCGATTTTTTCCAAAAACAACGAATGTCATCATTGTTCTAATTGTTTGATTTTTAGATACTGTTGTGGCGACAATTATTTATAAAGTTAACAATAGACAACAATTGATTATACATATATAAAATTAATATATTTTTGTCTTGTCTCTTACCTTGGTGTCCCGGTAGTGCGGACGCTTTGTTCCCACTTAGATAATCATTTTTGCAAATAAATTTGTTGTCATCTAAAACATAAAGTTCTTCGCCTGTAGAAAGCTGTTTTCTGCACACTAGACAGGTGAAACAATTCAAATGGAACACTTTGTCTCTCGCTTTTCTCACTAAATCACTCGGTGATATGCCCTGACCACAACCGCCGCACTTTGTGCCATATCTCCTAAAAACAAACAGAAACTGTGTCAAGAACTTAGATGGTACATAATCAAGGTAATTTACATTACTTGCTGGTCGGGGACGGTTGTTTTCGTTTACAATTTCATGTTTAATTAAAATTTCGATCCGCAATTCGGTTTTACATTATTCGAGACTCTATTGTATTTTCAAAAAAGTTTACAAACTAAATTCATCGGACCATTGGTACCTCAGGGGTCAGTTCGACAAATTACAGACTATAGAATTAACTTATTGTTATGCAAAAGTTCATTTGTGGGCAAATTTGTAACTTATTAAAAACTTACAAAATTGCACTTGAAAGACATTTTTTTCGAATGAAACGTGCCAAGAAACTAAAAATCCGCCAATGCTTGCAATGAAAACAAAAAGGCCTAACACACACTTGAATTTTCGTTGAACTTTGATAGTAATTATAATATGATGATGATGATAGTACGGGGGATCGCAAGGGGCTTTTTTGAATTCATATTGTGAAAACGTTTTTTCAGTGGGGGACTTAAACGTCTAACGATTACCATAAATAAATGAAAGTGTACTTATCTGTTCAAACAGGCCACACTGGTGGTTGTTTTAACGTTCTTAAAATAAGGGTGGAGATAAAAGTGACTCGTTCAATTTGTATATTTAAGTTGATGAAATAAATTTTTCGTATTTTCTTGTTACATTGCATACAGATACATATTTATAATAAAAATGTATCCAAAATTAAAATATGTCACATTAATGTTTTGAATTTATGATAAATTTGTAATTAAAAATTGTAGATATATTTATTACAATATATGTGATCTATGAAACTTATTTAAATTTTAAATAAGTCACAATATATTACATTGGAATTATATGAAAACATTGATGATATGTAATTTATTAGTAAAATGATTTGGATTTTAAATAATGATTTATATTTATGTAGACATAATATTACTATAAGTCAAATTCAATTAAAATTTAACTATAAATGATTGTATATATTAGAAATACATATTATTTTTGATAATAATAAATTGAATGTTATGTTTTATTTATTTATTATTTTATTAATGATGTATTTATAATTAATTTCCAAATATATATACATTTTTAAAATATTAGTTATCGAAACAGTTACCAATTTTACATTATAATTTTAAGCTAATAGATCTGTAAATTATTAATGAATAATGCAGAATTTGAATTAAACAATTTGCAGTTGTTGTCGTATAACAAAAGCGGCCTTTTTTCTCAATTTGCTTTTGAAATGTTAAATGCAATATTTGCCAATAAGACACAACAATAACATTTATCTTTATGCAATTATCTAACGTTTTAATCGCATATGTAAACTTTGTATGTTGAAGTGAATATTTTATGTAAGTATTTAGCAAAAACATCACTTATGTAATTTATTGCACATATTATATGCATATGACCTTTTGTATATATAAAATAACTCATCTAGTGATGAATGGGCGCCATAATAATAAGCACTTAATCTTATTTTCATTAGAGATATCTATTTTTAGGAATTACCAAAGACAGTCACAAAAATAAGGAATTGCGATTTACAGGAATGGAATGAAACAAAAGTCCTTTTGTTGCAGAACTAAATGTTAATGTATTTATAATATCTAATAAATATATAACGAGTACAGTGAAATGAATACTTGATGTGCACTTTCTATTTTTACATCAAAACACCACAATAAAACTAGCTACCTAATTACATGCAAAATTAATCAAAAAAAACTTTAATATTATACCATATTGCTTCATTTTTCTAAACGCTAGATTAAAATTAACCATAAAACTGAAAATATTCTAATCAACATGATTTTTACCTATATAAAACATTTTCATTAACTTTCATTACTTAATAATCTATAATCAAGTTCAATTTTTTGAATAAAAAACTAATAAACATTAAACTAGCGTATTAATCAGCATGAACTCATATTAAAACAAGATATAAATTGATGGTTGAAGAACTTTTAACATCTTCCGATCGCTGAAAATATCTGTGTATGTTTAATATAGCGACAAAAATTAAAACAGCACCTATAAAATGGATCAGAAATTCAGGATCATCTTCATACGTACGTAAAAGCCTGCTTGGCTGTACTGAATTCGATAAAATTTACGATCTGCAGTATATACAGGGTGTGTCACTTTACTGACAATTGTGGTTCAAAGTCATTTTTAGTTAAAAAAATTATTGAATTTGTTTTTTGTTACAATTTAGTTCTTAGGAACTTAAATTGCAGCTTTTTTAAAATTTCTGAGAATTTGACGAAATTCACTATCCTCAGAATATATACAGAGTGTGTCACCTGACTGACAATTATTGTTCAAAGTATAATATTTTTAGTTATCAAATTATTAAATGCGTTTCTTCGTTAGAATTTGGAATATTGAGAGCTTAAATTGCAACTGTTTAAAAATTTCTATAAGAATTTAACGAAATTTACTATCCACAGCATATACAGGGTGTGTCACCTGACTGACAGTTATTGTTCAAAGACATTTTAAGTTAAAAAACTTATTGAATTCGTTTTCTTGTTAGAATTTAGTGCTTGAGAACTTAAATTGCAGCTTTTTTAAAATTTCTATAAGAATTTAACGAAATTTACTATCCACAGCATATACAGGGTGTATCACCTGACTGACAGTTATTGTTCAAAGACATTTTAAGTTAAAAAACTCATTGAATTCGTTTTTTGTTACAATTTAGTTCTTAGGAACTTAAATTGCAGCTTTTTTAAAATTTCTGAGAATTTGATGAAATTCACTATCCTCAAAATATATACAGAGTGTGTCACCTGACTGACAATTATTGTTCAAAGTATAATATTTTTAGTTATCAAGTTATTAAATTCGTTTCTTCGTCAGAATTTGGAATATTGAGAGCTTAAATTGCAACTTTTTAAAAATTTCTATAAGAATTTAACGAAATTTACTATCCACATCATATACAGGGTGTATCACCTGACTGACAGTAGTGACAGTTATTGTTCAAAGACATTTTAAGTTAAAAAACTTATTGAATTCGTTTTCTTCTTAGAACTTAGTGCTTGAGAACTTAAATTGCAGCTTTTTTAAAATTTCTGAGAATTTTGTGAAATTCATTATTCTCAGCTTATACAGAGTGTGTCATCTGACCGACAGTTATTATTCAAAGATATTTTTGTAGTTAATACATGATTAAGTTCGTTTCTACATTGGATATCAGTGCGTAAATGTTTAAATTGCAGTTTTTCTCAAATATCTAAGTTGAAAATCTTATGAAACACCTTGTAGACGAATTTTTGTACAACCAATAACCGAAAAAATATTCCGATGGAATAGGCGGGTGTATAGCCATTGCGAAATATATGAGTCCGGGGCTCGTTAAAATTCTTCTTGTTCCATTTGGGATGCGAGAATGGATATTGATCGAGGAAGGTCTCATTTGAGCCGCGCGAATACTGAACTCTGGCTGTACAAAAGTTGTGCAAAGTCGGTTATACACAGACACTCTATATTACACAAGCACTGTTTTACATAGTTTTGGATAAATATTTTCGTTTGATTCATTTTGTGCTTTCATCAACTTCATTTAAGTTTTCATTAAATTTTTCCTTAATATTTTATATGAAATATGCGTAATTTCGTTTGGAATTTTTCAAAGTATTAATATTTAATATGTCATTTTGAATTTTCATTTTATATGTTTTATAATTCGATTTAAATATAAATAATTATTGCGAATGCCATATGAAATGTAACGTATAAAATTAATGTTGCATTTTACAGAATATTTACAATTACATCAAGGAAGTTATTTCCTAAGAACCGTTAATTTTCACATAATGAAAACTCTGAGGTGCCAAATTTGATTTTATAAATATATTTTAAAGATAGATGATTTATAAATAAAATACACGAAGCACGATTATTATTAATAAAATGACTCATTCATTTCCAAGAATAAAAAAGATTACAATCACATTCTTATTTACATCAAATTGAAATAAATTAAGATAATCTTTATCTCATCAATTTA
Organism: Oryzaephilus surinamensis; assembly: GCA_004796505.1. Taxonomy (NCBI): domain Eukaryota; kingdom Metazoa; phylum Arthropoda; class Insecta; order Coleoptera; family Silvanidae; genus Oryzaephilus; species Oryzaephilus surinamensis. Next base: position 11,320 of record SSSI01007586.1, on the reverse strand, counting down.
ATATAACAATCTATAAAAATTAAAACTTTTATTTTATGTATTATGTGTACATATTATTATTATATATTTAATATTATTGTTAATGAAGTTGCATGTTGAAAACCGATAACGATTATATTGAATTTAAAAATATTTTAATATTATATCACACACATGTTGTTAAAACACACACATCAAAATAAATTTAAATAAATTAAAATATTAATTAAATTTTCATATAAGAAAAATCCATATATTTTGTGGATTTATTGGTACACAAATAATTAATAGTATCACATCGTTTACGTCAACTTTAGCATGTTTACGATATTGAATAAAAAGATAAGAAAGCTCCGATAAATATTTAGTACTAAATTAGGGTGAATACAAAAATAAGAAAAAACAGTTAAGTAGAGACTTATTTATTCAGAACGAGAGTGTCAAATTTAATCGATATTCTAGGTACTGACCTTTTCAGTTTAAATTTTTAATCGATACTAAAAAGCCAACAAGCAATAAATTTTCTAAAATATATTAAGGGTATCGAATTCGTCCAACAATATATGGTTGAAATTCACATCAAAGTTTGTTCTTGTTTTTTTATTAGGCATATTCGTTATTATTTCTCTCATTCATCGTGGCATTCTTATTGGACAACAGAAATATAAAATGGTATTGTCGTGGCAAAAAGCAGCGTACATACAACCACAAAACTGTACGAACTTTAAAATAAAAAAGTTTAAAGTTGAAAAAGAGAAAAACGTCGTCAAGACAGACTCTATGAAAATAACTAATTCGATACAGCGGCAATGCATGGTGCTCGATTACATTTTATTGCTCAAAGAAAACTGAACTTGTTCTTATTAATGCATAAACGACCGAAATTGGCTTGTTATACATAGAGACAGACCTTGTTAACTTGAAAACATGTTTGTTAAAGCGATTTGAATGTTGCTCATTAGTTCGTAATAAACTAGATCGAATCCAAAACGGAAACTTTACCAACTTATTAGTTTTTATATGCTATAATATTTAATGGTAAATCGTATAAAAATGGATAATCAGGTGCTATATGTAGAAGATTGCGTTTTTGCATAACCACTGCTTTATTACCACAGATATTTTATTGCAAAATAAAATTTTATTATTCACATCACAACAAAATTGACTTTTAAGAATAATTATGCGGATTTTAGAATATGAATATAAAGTGTACACTTATTGGAGTGAAGAATTGAAAAATTTTTCAGCTTTAAGTTGCAGAACTTGCAGAGCTCTATTTATAAAAAAATTTGTTGTAGATAAACAATTGCATCACTATAATGTGTGCAATAGTCTCAATTCATTGATGGGAAAATAACCCTTAAAAGTCAATTTCAAGCGTACAGCGCTTAAGAATCCAAAAGCAATTTGCAAAATAATTTCCGTTTTTACTGATTCCATTTTTTATTTCGAATATATAATAATAATTGTAGCAAATGTCGGGCAATTTATATTTCAAATGTAATTATTATCTAGTTATTAAATGTCTGTTATAAGGGAAAAAAACCTTCTTGTGTGTTCTACATTAAATTAATATGTATATACCTATATTTTGTTTAAAAAATTTCATTTAACAGCAAAATAAATGGCTTTATACACATTTATTATTCTGATATCTTGTTATTAGATATAGGTTTTTAAATGTGGACAAATTAATTATTATAATTTATTTATTAAATGATTTTCAGTAAATTTTAAAGTTTGTACCTTTTATTGTTCATGCTTATAGTTAGAATTGACGATTTGTATGTTTTCAAGTAATTATTTCTACGATTTAGCTATTTTTAATTGAGTTCAATATTTTAGCTTTGACTCTTTATTAAATTCTAATTAATAAAGGAATTCTAAGAAATTATTGTCAACTTTTTCCTCTAAAATATGTTACAGCTTATAAAATATTTTTTAAAGTTCTGAAAAAGCTTTTTTATTAAGAGGCTCCGATTTCATCTAAAAACACATACTTTTTTATAAAATTCCTGAATTTTTAATTTTATTAATAAGGATTGAATAATTTTGATCAAACTTTCCTCTATACTATATAATAGTGTTGACCGAAAAGAGATTGAGATTTTTGTAATATTTTAATTTTTTTAATATTTAGTTCTAAAATGTTAACAAGAATTGATGCCATTTAAAAATTCAGTCCAGAGATTTTAATTGTAAAACTTTAAATTGAAAGAAAAATTGAAATCCAAAGAGAAAATTATAAACAGATTTGGAAAAATATGTTATTTTCCATAAAATATGCTATAGCTATCTAATGATTTTGTCAAAATCACGTAGAATTTGAAAATGCTATGGGTTTTACTCTGAAATTTACAATTTCTACTTGTTAATCTATAAAATCAGCAAGATAATGTACCAATCATGACTTTTGAGAAAAAACTGAAGAATTGAATTTCAGTTTTTCTGGAAACTGAAGATTTTAATAAAAAATTTTCAGGATGAGTACGTTTCCAAATTCCACAGTACTTGAACCTTTTTCTAAAGTTCTGGTTGTTTTAAATTCACTCAAATTAAACTTATGTATATAACTATTTCTGAAACATTTCATCATAATAGTAAATAACTGAAATTTGAAGTTGTAATCTTCTTTTTCACTAAGAACTAAATGTGGCATTGAAAGTATGAGTCGAATTCCATTTAACTTTCCAACAACTAGAAACAAGTTGATGGAAAACCGAAAAACTAATTGGAACGACTTCAATTATTCGAATGCAAAATAATTCAAAATAGTTTCAGCACTTCAGCGGAAATTCGTTTGTCTTATTCAGTTAGTTAGACGTTAGAATGGCTGTACAGTTTTCCAAAAATAAAATACCAACCTGAAGAAGTCGTTCCTACAAAAGAGCTTCCCCTCCCTGGAGAAGCACTTGTCTGTGAGAGGCGTATTACAGTCGAAACATCGCACACATTTCGTATGCCACGTCCTTTCCAGGACATTTAGCAGGAACTTATCCAGGATAGGCTTGTCGCAGCCCGCGCAGGCTATCAGCATACCGGCGGTTGGCTCACACCTACCTAAAAGAAGAAAACATTAAAAACTACATCATTTCCACAACCTTCCATTCCTATCTCATATATTAGAACAATTTATTTTTAAATTGATTCAGTGGCTTTTCCCCATTACAATTTTAACAAAAATTCCACTCAACGATAATATGTAACTGTATTAAATTGCAAAATAATTTACTGTAATTTGTTCGACCTGGTTATACACATACTAACGTACATTTCTGCTAGATATAAATTTTTTTCAAGAGTTTTTCTTCAACAAATTGCTGATATGTAACTAATAACAATGTCAAACACGTTTTATTGTTATATATTCTTATAAAGATTGATTACTGTTAATATTTATTACTTCATAAAAATTCATAGACATTTTACTTTTACTTTTTCCTTTTGTATATTAAGATGAAAAAAATATCGTTATAATATTTTTAATGAAGTGAAGGTTCGATACACGTGCAAATGCAATCATTTTAAAATTTACTACAAAATCTACATAAAAAAATCATAAAACATTTAGATTAATCAGCGAAATTTTTAAATTAACCTGCACTGATAAAATGAACAGGTACTAGATAAACAAAAGATTAGAAAAAACGTTAACAATATTATAACATTATAATTAATTAATTGTTTTCTAACATTTTTGTTGATAAATTTTTCCGGTAATAAATTAATCCGGATTACTAAAAAGATTTACCTTGATATTGTAGGTTTAAAAATATTTCGAAATTTACTACTGCTCGACAAAAATCTAAACATTATATCTTTGATGTAGTATTTAAATCGAATTCTAATAATTTATGTATTCGGGTTAAACGTATATATAATAAATTCATTTGTTATTAAAAAAGGGACGAGTGCGTAGGACAATAACATGTTTAAAAAATTTTTCTAAGTAGTTGTACAGTTTAATGTAAATGATAGTTTGAAATAAATATGCATTAGGTAAGTGATACTTGTTGTAATTTTGAACTGCTTTGTTGTACATAATAGGGACCTCGTGACTATCTAACAGTCAAAACATCATGTGTTTCAATGTGCATTTCGATCAATAAAATCCAAATATTACACACCCATGTGTGGCTTTAAGCGATTTAGGCAACGCCATCAAAAGAATTTTTGAAATGCAGTTTTATGTCGACAGGAAGATTTATTTTTCCTGCAAAATTAGTTTCGATATTATTGCTTTTAACCGTTTGATTTCAAATTAAAAAAAACGTTACAGTTTCGCCAAAAAATTTCTCCAGTTTGAAAATTTCTGATTCTATTTTTGGGAACTCTTTTCAACAATCGATTTTCGCAATTTGCTATTTTAATTGCCGATAGATTTTATAAAATTTAATGATTTTACCACGAATTCTATGAGAAAATAAGAAATATTCTATTATGACCTTGTTAAACAAGAAACTGTGCACATATGTACGTATATTCCAACATTTTATGTACATTTAATGAAATTCAAAGAAAAAAATATCTAATAATAAATAAATAAATTTTTATTACAGTTAAACGTATCGAACATGCATGTCGAAACATGGTTTTTATGCATTAATTGCCAAGTCCTTAAGACCTGTCATTTTTGTGTTAATGCTCTTCGTACACTATATACGAAAAGTTAATCTTATTTTTTCTCCTTCAGTTTTAGTACGTTTCTAACATGGACTTTTACAACTGCTATAAAAGTAATTTATTGTTGAAAATGTTTACCATCAATGTCAATATGATTTACTACTATTTTACACTTAAATTACTTCTAGAACCACATCACTGTAACTATATCGATGAATTTTATAGAGAAAAAGTTTTTCCACAAATATTTGAATGTTAAAAACTGTTGTGCGATTATATTTTTAGAATATTTCAATTGCAAATTATCACAAACGTTTATTTGCTACGAAACTTTAATTTATAATAATATTGAAAATTACATCACACGGGAGAACTTTTTGTAAATTATTTCAATTTTTGGTGAATGCGCGTGGAAACTACTTAAATTGTAGCGATATGCATCTTATGAACTATTAAACATGTCAAAACAAATAAAATACTCGATTCAGTGTTCTTTTTGATTTGTGTGGTTCGGTGTATATATGTATATGTGCATAATTAACAGTGAGTTGTAAAAATAGTAATACGAAAAACGATTGTACACATAATTGTGTTAAATACGATAAAACGTGGTAAATTAATTTGATGTCAGCTTTTAATTATGACAAAAAAGTGTTACTCTATAATAAATATTAAATAATAAGCAACGTTGAATTTTTTTCATTAATAATGTTAAATGGATGTATTTTATAATTCCAACGAGTTTTTGCCGACGCTAAAGAATCGGGAAAGTACCATACATATATATGTATATAGCTGTTTAATTCAATTTCATTATAAATATACATGTAATACATATCTAAGAAAAAAAGCAATAAATAACTATAATTCCTTAATTAATTATAACTTTTATTTATTATGACTTTAAAGTACAAAAATATTCAAATTTTTCTTTCAAAACACATTTTTTAAAATATGAGCTAAACACAAATAGCTTTATACTAATAAATTATTTTTGGTGATATATTTGCGTGAAATTTGTCTGTTTTTTGAGATGAATGGTCGTAGATTTTAGTTTCTTTAATTTTGATCATATTCCACTCTACGATTTTGTGCAAATACAAAATTTGTAAACAAACTCACAAAGAAATAAGTAATATATTAATAATGTAGGAGCTTTTGACGTATTTTTTATGTAGGAGTAAATGATAGTGTTAGTAAATTAGGTGCCTCAAGAAAAAACTAATTATAGTTGAGAAAACTGAAATTAACCTAATGTTAAAATATATCCACCACTTTTTGAAAATTGTCTATAATTTTCTGGGTCCACTTTATATGCACTTGTTTTATTAATAAAAGTTCTAATTTCTAATATCGCGCAATTCAAATCAACTCAAAACAGTTAAAATCTTAATTTTGTCACAAACAAAAGTTCGCTAACCTAATTTGAATCAATTGACTATCACATCTACATAAATTTGATTAATATTTTATTATGTAAGACCCTTGAGGTTCAATGAAACTAAAAAACTTTGTTTTTGAAGCTTCAAGCATTTTGCTTCAAATAAAATTACAACTGCAACTTCTGAAAATGATACAGTGAATTATTTCTAATAAAATAATAATAAGGAATAAAGTTCCAGGAAATATTTCCCAGGTAACCTATTAGAATAAAATTTAGTTTAAGGACATTTCAAATATAGGACGAGTAATCAATATCTACCTACATATTTAACCTTTAAAATATACCCCAGATCTATTTTATCTTAGTCTTAGGTAATTAATATTGAATTTCGAATCATCTGATGATGCAGACTGATGTGTTTGTGCAAATCATTTCAAGTTAACCTCTTTAAGCTAAGGGAAATTCCTTTTAGTGTAAAGTCTGATTCTTAATCAAGTTCCGAGGAAGATTAATTTTCAGGAAAACTTGGTGATTTTAAAGTGTCATAATTCAGAAACTGTTTTAAGTTGTACTAAATCAAAAATTTCACTAAAATCCTTTCAAAAAAGTCTAAAGTTCCTCTTTAAAGAAATTAGACTTCATCATTCTATCTCAGACACCAGGTATTTTTCAATTTAAAGGGTTAATTACTTCACAGAAACAGAAGAATTATTAATCTCCGAATGAATACTTCTCTGAAATTCATTTAAAACGTTAAGACTTCCTTAGAAAAAGGAAATTCCGAGGGTAGTTCCCACTAGGTTGTAAAGGGCTTTAGGACAGGTCCTCAAATTCTGAATTTCCTTTTAACTCAACCGCAATTGGAAAGATGCAAGCATGGCTACTAACCTATATTGTGAGCTGAATGTTGAATATAGTTTGAATTCGGCCCGATAGGCACATGAGCAAGTCCGACCCTTAAAGGAAGGGTCCCCACAGGTGCACAAGTAGGACCTCCTTCGAGGTAGGCCGCCAGATTGACAGTTACACTTACACTCACAATATCACTCAATCCCTCACTAGATTTATTCGTTGTTTGTTCAATTATTTTAGTGTCACGTCGCGCCGCCACTGCACACAATTATAAATATCCCTTTAAGGATATATCCGGTCCTTCCAAAGAGAGAATTTCTGTAGAAATAAAAACACAATTTTTTAATACCACTTAAAGCACAGCCAAAGGATTTATTCGTATTTTTGTGAATTGATCGCAGATTTTTAATAACCGGACATTGGAACTTTCGGTTGTGGAAATTTGCGACGAGAGCTTTTCCAAAATTTTCGATTTGTGTCTGTGTATGTGTATAGAATGTGAGTGTTTATGTTTTGTGGGATAAGCACTGTGTTAACACGACAATGTGAACCAGGCAACTGGTGTACCCATCCCAAAAGCTGGGATATCCCTACTATACATTGATTTGTCCCTACTACTAGGAAAGCTCCTCTCGATTCTCCAATACTACCACCGAACGACGCCCTCATAACCAGGCTCCACCCTTACCTGGGAGCCATCAGGTTGTGATCTTTATCGCCTCCTGCTTCAGATCCCAAGTCTTATGTTCAATATCTTCAGAGTCCTTTTTCGCTTACTTGCTGCCGAGCTTTTTTCTTGTGTCTCTCTTTGCTACTGTTTTGCATTTTTTCATATTAGTTTCACCAGTAGAAACTTGAATGCAAAACCAAGGCTTCTAATTTACTTTTTCCACCCCACAGTTTCGCATTGGAAATTTTCAGACTGTTTGCATGTATGTGGTGTAGCACTTTTCAAAATTTTTCATTAACCCACGTGGTACTGTCAACCCTTTTTACTTCCCAGCAACTGTTTAATAGTTTAACCCTCTAACCGAAACTGGTCTACGGCTTTTGGCTGAGAGTTGCAGCTTTCAAACTATCTCAATTCAAATTCAAACGTGCCGATTTTGGACGGTGGTGGGGCAGAGCTTTTAGGGGTAATTAGACACTCTGGTGTTTTAAACGCATATCTCTTCAATTCCTTATCTGTTTAAGAAAATGTGCGTTTACTATTTATTTGTTTTATTTTGAGTCATGTTGTCGTGTTACCATAACATTGACCTCATCCATTACGGGATGATTGATGGTGTTTTTGATTTGTTAATTTTTTTCAGCGTGCACTAACCAGTGTTGGGTACGCTACGCTTATTAATATGTAAAACCATGTGATAAGGTTGTATATTTTTTATGGGTTTCAGAAAATTTGTTTCTATTTATATTTTGAACATTGAGGTTTCAGTTCTTTAGTTTAAAGTTTCTGGGGAATTGTGTTAATTCATTTTTAATGGTTTTCCAAAAAATTAGTTTCTATTTTAATTTTGCATATTACTCTTTAATTTGTGTTCTTCTACTTCTTCTAGTAATTCTTCTTTGGGATTTTTAGTTGATTTTTATAAAATTGTATTTAAGGGTATTTCCCTCAGCTGCTTCACCTTTGGAAATACTTACGTACGCCAATGGTGATCTGGTGATGTATCCTATGTTTATATACTAGTTGCTGTTTTATTTTTAATAAAGGATCTAGGTAACCTATACAGTTTTAGTGGATCGATATTTACCGAAAACCAGAAAAAGTTGCGATTCAGCTATAGGGTTCATTTTTTCAAAACTTATTAATATTAAGGTCTATTTTTAGCATAAAGTAAATAATGTTTGAATTAAATTTTAAACAGAATTTCATGCATTTTTAATAGAAATTTTAAACAACAAATTAAGTAGCTACGTATCTTATATAACAACAAATGTGTATAATTATTGTATAAATTTGCAAATCTAATAATGGTATAATAATAAATTAAAATTATAATGAGCATGAAATTGTTTGAGATTTGCGAGTAGAGTATGTAGGTACATGTCGTTGGTGCCGGATTGCCGCAGTGTATCATTTGTGATTATTAAACATTATGTACCTATATACAACACATAGGTATTATATTCATATATTTTCTCTTCTATAAAATGCGTAATGTCATAATACGGCTATTTGTGTGTCAAAAATAATAAAGAACTAATTTTTCGTTTTGTAATTATAGAAATTACAGTAATTTTACAAGTATAATAATATCCTTCTAGTTCCACAATAATTGCGAAACAATAACTTACACATATACATAATTTTTATTATCTGGTGAATATAAATAACAGAAATCGATACATGCTGCAATGCACTGCCATTAGGCAGTTCCACAAGATCCACAATAATTAAATTAAATGGTGGTACTAGAAAAAATATGAAAATATATAGCAGTGTTCTTCGTCATCGCACTGCCTATATTTAGTTTATTAAATCTCGATATCTCGCGAAGGAAATAAATAATGTAAAAAAAGAATTGAAAATGATTTATTGCAAATTTCTTGTATCATGAAAGTAAGTGCTTTTATAATTTATAGGTCTGTTCAAGTCATTTTTAACTTATATATAGAAGACTGAATTGTTGTAATAAAAAAGTGGTGTTTATGGTTCTTGTTGTTATTGAATAGTAAAATTCGGGCGTACTTCTTCGATAATTGTCGATCTTTACAGCTGTAAGGGCCGGCTTTATTGAAAACTGTTCTTGTATTGTTGAAAACTTGGAAACGTGCTAAATACAGCAAATGATTGAATAGGAAAACTAATAGGAAGATTAATTTATAACTATTAAAGAATATGTTAGCTAATATTTCAATTAATATTGGCAATTCTTAATTAATGAAAAAAATTATGAGTAATGTTTAAGTATATTAATCTGTCCGGTAGCATATAAATAATATTTCAATGTTAAATAATAATTAAGCAATTGTCAGTAGCCATTACATTTAATTGTTATCTTGAGTACAGATTTTTCATTTTATATTTTTTACCAGGCTGTTGTTGAAAAACTGCAATATTCCCAGAGCTGCCAATAATTTTTTACATTCCATTTGCAGGTAATTAATTTCATGAAACGTGAGAAGTTATTTTTAATTATTGCATTATGTACACTAGATAATGTTCATTTATGGTTTCAAATTGAAAATTGTTGAAAATGTGACACCTTATTTAGAAAGGCATTAAAACAACCCATATACACATCTATTGAAACATTAGAGTACAGTTAGATTTAAATCGTTTTGTTTGACATGGAAAATAAAAGAGACAAATAACTATATGTACAAAATGATTATTTAACCAGGTGTGTGTGAAATTAATTTTGCATACATAACAATTCTAGGAAAATGATAAATTTTCATTTTAAAAACCGTTTGGAATTTATATACTCGGCGCCATGGAAAAAACAAAGAAAAATTCGTATAAGAATAATTTATCAATTTTCCATTATATAGGGTGATTCGGAATAACGTTCCGAAACGTTAAGGATAAAAATGAGTCAAAAAGCTTAATAATAAACATTTGGCGAAATCGGTACTCCTGAAGGAAGTCAAAATTTTTAACATGATTCTTCAGGGTTAGCCTTATCCTATATAAATTACATGCTAATTAACTCTTCGAACAAAAAACTATCATTTTATAACAATTTTAAAATTATATTAACTGTTTTTATTAAAAAAATGTCAATAAAATTTTTTAATCATAAATGAATCAAGTCTCATACATTATTTTGCTTTTTCTTATTTTACACGAAAATGGCTAGTCCAATCAAAAAAAATAAAGAGACAAAAAAGTTTTACTATTAAATTTTCTATCAGAAAAAGCTTTTTCTCGATATACTTTAATAACGAAATAAAGAAGTTATGGCCATCCAGAGTTTTTGTCACCCCGAAGAAGTGCATTTCTAGTAGGCAGAACGTTTTCAAATTGTACACATATTTAGAGAATACCATAAAAACTTCTCTATACCAAATTTGGTAATAATATCTTTATTGGTTTTCAAGATATTCGAAACAATAACTCTTTTTTAGAAGATTTTGACAGCTTATAACTCTTCAGGGGTCCGAATTCGCCCTATGTTTATAAGCTTATTTTTGTGTCAACTATGCCCTTAGCGTTTCGGAACGCTATTCTGAATCACCCTGTACAAACCCTTGAAACAGCGAAAAAAGCCTCTGAGAAATTTTTTGCGTATAAACATTTTATTGTTATGTATAATTAGGTATGCTATTACCAATTTGGATCTGTTCGATTCGCATATTAAAATTCTAAACAGATTAACTATACAAGGGAAACCACTGCAACTTGCGGATAATTTGCGTGAAATTGACTCAAATCCATTGTTCACCACCCGTTACTCACATTTAAATTGCCTATCTATTAAATATTATAAACATTAAGTGATTACTGTACTTGTACCATCATCGGTACCA
>SSSI01007585.1:0-39057 GCA_004796505.1 Oryzaephilus surinamensis | reverse complement strand
CTTCATTGTTATTGTGAAACAAAAATTTACTAAATCCACAATAATAAAAAATAAAGCATCAAAAATCAACCCGATCTACCAATTATTTATGTTACCTTTCTTTTGCTAATTCATCATTTGCTGAACTTCTACCAGAATGTACAGAAGCACGATCTTCGCCACCGTAAGATGGCGTTTGTGCTGTGGCTTGTTGATAATATTTTCTATACCATTCAGCGTACGCTTGTGGATTTGTTCTACGTAAATTCTTGTAATATTGGTATTGTTGTTGGTAATATGGATTGTACGGATCGTATGCAAATCCCTTGAAAATATTTCATCATTAGTATAACTAAATAGTGAGAAGTCGTAGAAAAATGTGTCATTTACAATTTCATTCGGGTCAATATGAAAGTATTTCAAATTTTCTTTTTATTATAATTTTCCTATAAATTGTTGTATTGAACTGAAATTTAATAGAATATATTTTATAAGTCTAATGGACAAGTATGCCAAATTCCAGACTGATTTGGCAATTTATACGAAAATTAAAATAAAATGAAAATGTGAAATACTTTCAATTGGATGCGAATGTGTTCTACGACTTCAAATAAATCATTTTAAAAAACAAATTTTCTTACATTTAACAACTACCAACGATTTGCAATACAAAACGAGAAACAGGTGTGATTAAATCAATTTTTTTAAAAAGCAATTTAAAAATCTCACCTGATATGGATTGTACATATCTCTTGGATCTGGCCGATTACGACGATATCGATACCTTTCCCGTTCACGATCACGATCATGCCTGTCTCTACGATCACGATCGTGACCACCACCACCACCACCTCGTTCTCGAAACGATTCATGCATTGAATCTGAACGACTTGATGGTCGTGAACGATTCGTTTCATCATTGTAATCATCTTCATAACGTCCATAATAATAATCATTTCTACGACCATAGTCACGTGGTTGTTCACGTCGTTTCCTATCTTTGTCCTTCTCTTTTCGTAAACTATTATATTTTTTATCATATTCTCTATCATCACGATTCCTTCTACTACTATCTTTGTCACTATAATAATCAGATTCATCATCATAATGTCGGCCGCCGCTACGTTGGTATCTTCTTCTATCATATTTTTTGTTATCTTTGTAATTATCTGGCGAATATTCACGTCGATTCGTTTCCGATTCACGTGATTTAATACGTTCACTAGATCGTTTCTCACGATTTCTTGCCACTTTTCTCATTTCCTGTTCACTATCAGACGTTTCCTGTCTACTATTATGCCTATTATTATGTCCACTAACACCAGTATCTGGTAAACTAGTATTCGATGTATGGCCATCTGTTAAATTTTCACCAACTGTTAAATTCCGTACACTATTCGTAATTGTTGTCAAATCATTATCTTGTGTTTGGCCTTCAATTGAATCCCGTCTGGATTCATTTTTCTGATCTTGTTGTTGATTATTATCTAAACCAATGGCACCAACTCTACTACCATCTTGACTAGTTAAATTATCACCGCCGATTGTTTCACTGCGATTCACCGTCGATTGAGTGCTGATTGTTGGATTTTGTTGAATTGTCGTTGGCGGTGTATCGGCACCAATTGTTGCTGAACGTGGCAACGGTTGTAGCATTTGTTCGTATTCCGTTTCAGAAATATTTTCATCACGTTGTAAACGTATTGTCGATTCAGGTGAACTCGACTCGCCTGGCACCATCCGATGTAAACCTTCTGGCAATTCAATCGAATCATATTGTCGATCGCTTAATTGCAAATTTGATGCAGTTTGATTTGCTGTTGTTTCCGTTTGTCCCAAAACCATGCGACTTAAACCGGGCGGTGGTAAATTGTTTTGCGATTCATTCTGTTCCATTTGACCTAAAACCATTCTTCTTAGGCCTGGCGGTGGTAATGCATCATCTTGTCGATTATTGTCATTCGTTTGATTGAAATCCGAATTGGTGGCATCCGACAATTGGCCAGTTTCTAAATATTGATTACGATCATTGATTGGCGCTTCATTATTTTCAGGCCATTGTTGTAACGGTTTATTATTAAATTTCGGTACATTTTGTGACGTTGGCACTTGATCCGGTTGTTCCGAATTATCTGGAAGTGTTTCCAAGTTGGCATAGAAATTTTTATGTGGTTTCGTAACAAAATTCCGTTTATACGGATTCACCGGATCATCCAAACTGCTAACTGTCGGTGGAAGTAATGGTGGTGTATTTGTTGGTGGTGGTAAATGTGATACAATTTCTTTATTTTCCACTTGATTATGACTGACTTCATTCTCTGATTTACTGATTTGTTCTTCAGACACTGTCGTTGGTGGTAAACAATCGGGTCCTGATATTGGCGAATGGCTAATTGTTGAACTACGTGACAATATGTGACTTTTATCGCTTTCAGATGTATGTAGAATATCATCGGACGATTCTTGGGACATTTGCGATTCTACAGACCATTGTGGCGTCTCTAATTTACCACGTTTACCACTCACTGTTAAATGATCCAAACGATTATTGTCTGTATTGTCGTTTGGTTTCACAATTTTAGCCACTTTTGGAAATGATTCTTCACTTTTTTGTTGTTGTTTTTCATCCACTGACCAATTCCATGATTCATCGTTCGTAAATTTCTCTTCTATATTATTTCCAATTGGTTGTTGTGGTTGTTGTTGTTGCTGTGGTGTATTTGTTGTTTGTATATTTGAATTATCTTCATCGCCCCAGCCCCAATTCCATGAATCTGCATCAGGATTTGGCTGCGGTGGCACAGATCCATACATATTATTCTGATTGTATTGATTATATTGCATATTTCTATACGGCTCTTGTGGCTGTTGTTGTGGCTGTTGTTGCAATGGTTGTTGTTGATAGCCAGTATTATTATAATACGGTTGTTCCGGACTATATTGACCATATGGTGGAATATTCTGATTGTAAGCCGTTGGCTGATTTAACGTCGTTCCATACTGAGGCTGTTGTTGTTGTTGTTGTTGTGGCTGTTGTGGCCAATAATTCTGTTGTTGCACCGGTTGTTGGTCTTGTTGTTGCTGTTGTTGTGGCTGCGAATTATACCAGTTCGCTTGTGCTTGTTGTTGCCACTGATTCTATTAAAAGACAAATCGATAAACTCATTATTTATACATTTTGCAATTGATTTCTTAATAGCATAAAAATTATTTTAGCCTTGGAATATTGTCATATTAATTATAAGATAGCATTTTATCGAATGACTTTTAATAAATTAGTGCCATCATTTAAATATTTGAATAACATTCGATTAACAATGGCTTGTCCGTGTTCGGTAAAAAATTTACGAATTTTAAAATACGCAAACTTAACATTTTCCCCCATACAGAAAAGAAACGTTTGTTGTTCGAAACCTGCAGGAAAATACACGATTGTAATGCTCCGTCACGGTGAATCTGAATGGAATCAAAAGAATTTATTCTGCGGATGGTACGATGCAAATTTGAGCGATAAAGGCGTTGAAGAGGCGAAACAAGCGGGTGAAGCATTAAAAAAAGACAAATACACATTCGATATAGCTTTTACATCGCAATTAACCCGTGCACAGAAAACACTGGAAAACGTATTAAACGTTTTAGGGCAGAATAGTATTCCGGTAATAAAAACTTGGCGTTTAAATGAACGCCATTACGGTGCTTTAACGGGCTTGAATAAAGTTGAAACCGCTGAAAAATATGGTGAAGAACAAGTGGCCATTTGGAGACGAAGTTTTGATGTACCACCACCGCCAATGGAAACAAATCATAAATATTATAATATGATTGTAAACGATCCGCGTTACAAGGATGGTCCAACAAAAGACGAATTTCCACGTTTTGAATCGTTAAAGTTGACTATTGAAAGAACATTACCGTTTTGGAATAAATCGATTGTGCCTGAACTTCGTGCTGGCAAGAAAATCATAATAGCAGCACACGGAAACAGTTTACGTGGAATCGTAAAACATTTAGACCAGATTAGTAATGAGGATATTATGTCTTTGAATTTACCAACAGGAATTCCATTTGTTTACAAATTGGATGAGAATATGAGGCCGATTCAGGGTGGTAGTATGCAGTTTTTAGGTGATGCTGAAACTGTACGTAAAGCAATGGAAGCTGTTGCAGCTCAGGGAAAGAAAAAATAATGTAAAACCGCTTATCAATTATCAAAATCAATAAAAAATTTGATTTATTACTCTGTAGTAAAATTTTTAAGTGTTTTGTTTACATTACATTGGGGAACTTACCTCATGAGTGGAATGCTGATTAGGGTTGTACATTTGAACTTGTGGTAGGGCTTCAGGTGTGGGTTGAGGCCTTCTTTTCATCCAAGACATTTTCTATTATCTGTTGAAGATAAGCAAAAAAGTGTCAACCGGTTTAATTATAATGACAATTGTAGATAGCACTTAAAAGCGCTATTATATAACAGGTAAATACGTATTTGTAATTGTTTTAATTGTGGGAAAGTTCCAATTTCAGTAAAATTGCTTTCTACAATATGTTGACAATATTTTGTTATTGGGTTGAAGAAGGAGTGGTTAGATGCGGTTAATTAGGTTAAATCGATATGGAATTTAAGTGTTCTTGCCTTTATTTATTTATAAACCATAGATTTTTAACAATTTCTTAAACAATCACTAAACATTGATCACTTTTTCACTGACTTTCATATTATATGAATTGTTAATTAGTGATGGTGTTTTCAGTAGTGGTTTGTTTACGTTTTAAATTAATATATTTTACACGTTTAAATAAACTATTTATTATTTTAAAATATCACAAACATTTACAAATAGACAATCACAATTTTTATTAAAAAATTATTAAAAGTATGGAACCCTTTGACAAAACATCTTGTTCTTCTTTCGGCTAGTGTCGGAAACATACGTGGCAATCGTGGCATTAGCCTGATGGTTATTTTTGTTTATCTGTGTGGCAGCACGCTTGAAAATTTGTTTAAACGCATATTAACAGATGGCAGGATTAAAGAAAAATAAATAAAATTTAAAAATCTGAAAAAACTTTAAAAATTTATTATCAACAATAAAATAAATAATAAACCATAATAAAAATCAATCTGGGATTAGTTGTAATGTATATAATCGATAGTCACAAAGTGATTGCTTTGAAATACATGCTTTAATAAAATCAATACTGACGTGTTTCACATTTTTCGGAAAATGATTTTTAAGAGCTGATTGTTTAACGCTATTATTTAAATGTACAATATGAGTGGCTTCTTTAGCTTGTTCTTCATTCAAAACAGTTCCACCATACGCAATAAAATATCTTATAACGTCCTTCTCAATGTTTGCCGGAAAAACACATTTAATTTCATCAAAAAATTCAGGCAAAGGCGTTTTTACATCAATATTTACACTATTAATCGGTTTTAATCTCTTTCTCAGTGGTAAATCATCATCGTTGTCTTGTTGAATAGACCTTTTACCCTTGTTCGAAGTATCTTTTAACAACAAACTTGCATCAAAGTGTTTAGAATTTTCAAACAAAACTTTCAACTCTTCCACATTCGTAGCTTCTTTCCATGTTTTATCATCTCTGATTCTTGTAACACGTGGAAAACGTATTGAAATCCCATCAGCTGTATGCACATCATGTTGTTGTGTAAATTCAGCTCCAGTTATTTCCCATACTGGCTGGTTTTTAGGATCACGCGCCACAAAATCGGGAATCATTGTTTTCGTACAATTCAACCAATCGGGCACTTTATTTGGATCCATACTAATTTTAATCATATCCAATTCGGTTTGCAATCGTTCCAATGTTTTATCATCATGCCCCGTATGTACTTTAGTGACTGTGCAGAATTGTTTCTTGTTCGGATTATACGAGCCCATTAAAAATATTGACATAATACCACCTTTTTTACCAGTACCGTACCAGGCGCCCAACACAATTAAATCGGCACTGTCGGCCATTGCGCCACCAAACAAGTAATCCTTCTTCACTTTCAACCAGTGGCGTTTTCCCGGCTCGTACATACTGTTCAAATCCTTTAAAACCAGCCCCTCCAGGCCTAGTGTTAAAACTTTTGCTATCATTGCCGATAAATCATCCGGTTGATGGATTTCCTCCATTTCCGAAAAAACAATATGATTCCGTATTGGCGTCATAACGTTTTTCAACACGTTTTTCCTATACTTAATTGGTTTCTGCGTTAAATCTTCCCCATTATAAAAAATACAATCGAAAACAAACAAACAAACGGACGCATCTTTAAATTCATTCTTTTTATGTACGCCCAAAGTACCAAATGGTAATGGTTTACCATTCGTTGTATCCACCATTAAAATTTCACTATCCAATATTAATTCGTCGGCATCAGGAAAAGCTTTCGGAATAAAATCTTTAAAATGGGAAATTTTATGTGGCATGACCGGTTTTAAACTTCTGGAGAAATATTTAAAGTCTTTGCCCTTTTTATGGACTTGAACACGTTCTCCATCGTATTTAATTTCCGAAAACATGCCATTAGGGCACTTGGACATTGCCTGTTCCACTGATTTACAAGCTTCAGCTAACATTGGTAGAATCGGTGTCATCACACTGACTTGCGCC
This sequence comes from Oryzaephilus surinamensis, assembly GCA_004796505.1. NCBI lineage: Eukaryota > Metazoa > Arthropoda > Insecta > Coleoptera > Silvanidae > Oryzaephilus > Oryzaephilus surinamensis. The sequence goes on along the minus strand of SSSI01007585.1, from coordinate 32,454 downwards.
TTCACCGAAGCTTTTTTAGCATTTTTATCGCCTAGACATCGCTTAATTACGGCTTTTAAATCGCGTGACGATTGATAGGCCTGATAGGCATCCGGATGCACCCCATCTAATACATGTTTGGCGCCAGCATTCATACGTAAATCGTGTTTGATTAAGCGAATGACAGTTTTTAAATCGTTTGACGTACATTTCGGACAAAATTCAATAAAATGTTGAATTTGATCTTCTTCTTTGGTTAATTTCGTTAGTTGTTCTAAAAAATCGTCCACTTGATCGATTGTTAAGCTGCTTTTTTTGGCTGGTTTACATTTTAAACTGTTTTCGAAGAAATGTTGAATTGTTTCACCGATATCTCCTTGCTCCAAATGTTCCAACATGCTTTTCTGGTCCGTTAGAAATATACGACTGAATAATTTAACCAATTGTTTACTTTGTAAGTTGTATATTCGTTTCACAACACCTGGAAGTAAAAGTTTACACCATAATATTATGTCACCTTTAAAGCCATGACCATCACTGCCTTTTGTGAACATCTCGGACACTAATTTTGTTTTGTCCAAATAGCTACTTACGTTCGTAATGTCTGCAATTAATTTTCGGAAACTTTTAAACAATAAATCTTTGTTTTTCTCGGGAGCTAATGGAATTTGTTTGGTTTCTTTGTCGTTTTTGACGTTTGTCTTTGGTGTTGTGGGTTTCTTTGGTGATGGACCAGCTTTATTTCCAAAAAATGCTTCAGTTTCTTTGATTTTTTCCAAAATAATTTGCCGATCATCTTCTGATAATGAATTCCAGCCTTCTAAATCGTCTGGTCCTTCGAGCCGTTTTGTTGTAGGACGTTGCTTTAAGAAGACCTCAAACATGCAATTTAAATGGTGCCAACTTTTCATTTTACCTGATCCAAAAGGATTGGCGACCAGTTTAGCAATCCTCAGTTCTCCCTGTTGGCATTTTTGTTTGCATTTTTTGCATACAGCTCTACCTTGTTTCGCACGTTCGGCCGCAAAAGGCTTTTCATCACTGGATTCATTATCAGACATATTGAGGGCGATAAAATATGTTTTACAGTGTTAAATAATAAATAAAAATCATAATTTTGATTTGTAACAATTTTTGAAGATTAAATAAATTTAAGGTTATGAGATACAAAATAGATTTCTGTTGTTACTTTGGAAAAGAGGGTAGAGATGGGGCAACATGAATAAAAATCTAGTCGCTGAAAATGTAAACTGCAATTCAAATTTTTTTCAAAAATGCAAAATAAAACTCAAATATTTTCATACATTTATATTTATTTAATTTAAATCTGATGTGTTTTTATAATTTCTGCCATTTGTTTCATTTCAAAATATAGGATTTTCTCAAGTATAGGTTCAATCTTACACATTTAACATATTTGTCTATTGAAAAATTATTTTTTTTTAAATTCTTTCATCAACAAGACTTATCCAGTATATTAAAAATACATATACAAATTATTACTATTAGAAAACACTGATATAGATTTTGTTATTAAATAGTTAAATGTTGTTCGATGTTTTTCCATCTGTTTTATTCAAACAAAATTGACGAAAACAAAATTGGGCATAAAATATTGAAAACGAAGAAGACTTTTACACAATAAGCTCTGCTCTAATCGAACAAATTTCATATAAACTAGATACTAAGCAACCATTTTCAATATAATATAAATCCTGCCAGTCTATCACGAGATTATAATACTTTACAAATATGTTTGTTTTTGTTTTTTGTATTTATAATATGAATCAAAAATTCAGAATGGTCTTACACTTTAAAATACACTATGAAAGTTTAAAAATTCTATTATAAACTTGTTATAGTGCATTTCAGTCTTCCACTTATTACATATTTAATTAACTTAGACACATATAAATGTATGGACGCAAAACAAAGTTACATATATTCATTTTTCATTTCGTCCAAATTATGATACAATTGTACCTGACACGATTTATTATTGATATTATATCACAAAAACATGTTTAAACATTTTAGTAGTATACATCGAGAAGGAGCCAATAAACGGACCGAAAAAACTGACTTTTTTGAAGATTGTCTAATTAAACACCCTTATTAGCTCCTTCTTCTTATAAAATTCATTAAACATTATTACAGTTTATTAATGACTAAAATACCATCAATATACAGTTAAAACTATTATCTTAAGAATTCTCATAATTATTGTACTTGTAATACGTAGCTGATATTGTTCTAGTATTTGGGGCAGTATATAATTTAAAATTATTTATTAAGCGCAAATACATGCAAACTTTTACGTTTATATATTTAATTAAACTACATACAATATTATATGTTATAGTACTGCAGCAGTGTGATATTATAATTATTTATATACAAATTAAAATAGTTTACATTTAATATTAAAAAACAAACTTTCCTACTGATATATTCACATATTACATATTTCACTTACATTTCTAAACACCTAAACAGTTAAACCAAACAATAAACAGCAATTATTAATAAACACGAAGTATTTATTATCTTAGATATAAATAATTATGTATTTATTCTCTTTTGGAAAAATATAATATATTAGTTAATTGTTGTACGATAACACTATTATTTAAGCGTCATATTAGGTAGGTAAAGTTACTCGTTTTCCTTTCATTTTCTATACAACAAATTGAAAGTATAAATTTAAGACACGCTTGAGGTGAATTGTTAATGAAAAACGAAAACTATTCATATATAAGGATTAGAGAATTAAATATTTATTGTTTCAAAAATATTTCATAGTGTGTGTTTTATTATATTTTATATAAATATTAAAGGGTGTGTGTGATTCTACAACCTTTAAAGCTTACAATTACCAAAAGCTAATAAATATGTTTGTATTACAATCAATACTTCTGCCATTTGTTTCCATATTAATTTTCTGCTGCATTATATTACAAACTACAATATAGTACAATTTTTTTTGGTTTAAACGATGGCGACTTTCTCATCGCAATTTTTTTACACCAAGAACTTCAGTCCAACAACGAACAACAAACAACAACAATTTTTTGTGTTAAATCTCAGTTAAGTCTGAGCAAATCGACGATTTGTACGTCGTTGTGAATTAAATTCCAATTACCAACTGGCTTGGTCCATTTCCAGGACGTTTAAACGCCAGTATTGTTGTAAATGTAGGAAACGGCTGCATCTTGTACAGCCGTAATTCGTCTTGTCGATGAATTGTTGTTGTAGAAGTGCGACGATTTTCTCATACTGGTCGACGACGACATCATAGCGACGGTTTCGTAGTATCTTAAGCGGCCACAACAACGACGGCTCTTAATGATCGCCACGAAGCCTCTGCGGAACTTCTTGTTGAAGAATGCGTACAGTATGGGATTGATGCAGGAATTGGATGCACCCAGCCATTGGGCAATCGGTGTGGCGATTGACAGTATATCGTATTCCCATGATTCGATTTCACCGCCTAGTTTAATACGCGCAAAAATTACGTACAACGGCAGCCAGGATACGACGAACAGTATCACAACGGCCACCAGCATTTTCACCACTTTTACTTTGGACTTTTGTTGCATGCGTTCCATTTGGGCGTCTTTCGTGTCGGTTGGTATATTCCGTTTCCATACCTTGATCCAAATCAGTACGTAACACATTGTGATCAATATCATGGGCAATATGTAGCAGAACATCATGTTGGCAATAAGAAAGTACAAGGCCCCGTAGATGGTCTTGGGCCACACCTCGATGCACTGCTGGATGTCGTACACGATGACCAAATCGAAGTAGATCGCCCATGGTAGTGTCATTGTGAAGGCCACCATCCAGATGAGGACGATCATGATGCGGGCACGTTTCTTCGTTATCTGGCATTTTAGTGGCCACCAAATTGCCAGAAACCTGCAAAATGATAACGTTAATTTTATAATTTCGAATGCGATCCACGTTGAAATATCATTTTTTCTGTATATGATACAATAGAAGATATTTAAATGGTTCCCATTTTTCCGGCATTGTTAAAAGGGCCTTGGACTACAATTTAGTTTTAGTCTCGGTTCGTTGGTTTATAGCCAATTTTTGTAAAAGAATGACTTTGTATATTGTGTGATCAATTTGAATTGCCATAAAAAGGATTTTTTTTCGGTTCAGATCAGTTTATATTTAAATATATACAGTTCCATTATCTGGATAGAGAAATTATTCTTGTTATTGGTTGTTACCAAATGCGTTTAATGAACATTTTCTAGCCAGGAAATGCATTCTATTCAACGTAATAAAAGTTTTTCAACTTTATTATGGTTCGAAAGCTATAAAATTTTGTTTTTTATTTAAGTAATTTTAATATGATTAAAATTTATCAAATGAAATCTATTTATTTTCATAAACATAAAACTGTACGTGTTTATTTTTGTTTAAAAATCTAACCATGGTTAAACGATTTTACAGTTTTAGTATGTTTATAAATAGACCGTCATCAATTTCTCCATTCTTGACCAAAAAGTCTCTTCTGTCCAAATTGATTATATCTTTCGGTATTAAATTAGGCAGACCAAGCTGAAAAAGCGGCTTTTGCCCAGAATTCGCCATCATAGCACACATTTTAGTTGAAGATTAGTTGGGGGCCAGCAGGGGTGGCTTTGTGCGTAACAATATAAGTGAAACAGGGCACATTTGTGTCGTAGTTTGGTATTTTGAGGGCAAAATAAATCGTCTGCACACATATAGTTGTACGTACAAGTATGCACGTTTCATTTTATTGTATATTCAACGAATCTGTATGTGTAAGCAGATTCCAGAAAATGTGTTTTACTAGAGGGTGACATTAAGACAGCCCCGAAGGTTAAGCCACCAATTCGAAAACTGATGGAAATTAAACTTGAACCCCAGTGACCCTATCCGAAAGTAAAGGATGACCTTTACAAGATCATCTTTTATATGACTTTTGCACTTGACACAGAATTTTCGGAAAGAGTTTCCAAATCAGCCCCCATTTAATGTAAACTCGATTATTTACTCTGCAAACTGTTTACGAATGAAATTGTGTTAGATAAACTGTTTCCTTGACTTATTTTTCTTCTTTTTAATACAATTTTAAAAGAGCATCGAGATTATTTATCAACTTGGAATTTATGTTGGCTTTTTAACTATTTAGTGCTCTTACATATTGATTTTTAAATTCTTTCAAGAATGCCAAAGAAGTTGCTACATAATAATTCATATACTTTTAACTGTATTAACGAAATTTTCAATTTGAAAATAACAAAAACGGACGTCCGCACTGTGTCTCTAGGATGGCATTTTTCCGTTTGGAAAAAATTCATTTCCAGTTTCCGTGCATGTGTTAATTTTTGCTCTCTTTTTATGGAAAATGGTTCCAGCTTCCGTTTCTAATAATTTTCTGCCATTCGAAAACAATGTTCGACCTTAAAGAAGCGTATATTCAATGCAATTGTGTATATTTTATACACATATATATGTCGGTTGTGCCCTTCGTACATATTCAAATAATACAATAATACCACATATATATATGTATACACAAATCTGATGTTGACCCAGTATCTGCATTTATTTTACAAACTCGGCGATTTATTTATTATACAGCTAAACACAAATGGGCGTACATTTTATATTATATACATATATATGTATATATGAACATTTTAATTGATGTTGTGTTTTGTTTAATCTGTACGACAAATTATACTATTATTGTCTACCTTAATCATGATGTCAATTATTTATTTACGAAACAGATTTTCAACCAGTTTTAATTTGAATTTCATAAGGGATTTTAATGTGGCTTTTAATGCACAGACATACGCATATATTAATGTAAAAATTTGTTATTCAAATCGTTGACCTACTTCTAAATAACATTATTAATTAATACTATACTTAGAGAAAAGTGTCTGATGGATTATTCTAAAAATTGTGTAATTTAAAACGGTTTATCCGTAAAAGTACTTCAGAGTCATGGATTTTTCTTAGCTTATTTTTGGAATTCTTTGAAGCGCACCTTCAAATTTAATTAATAGAGCATAAAACCGCGCCATACTTTAATTAAAGTTCATTAATAATAAGATAAACAAATCATATTTTTTAATAAGTAAATAAACTTTATTCAGTTTTGTTTATTAAATTTTCATTTTTATAACATGTAGGTATTATAAGCAGTTTTCAACACAGAATTTTCATTCAATGTCAAATACTTGAAATTATACACTGCCTTGCCAGAAAATCATTTATTTTTTGAAGAGTACTTCTTATTTGCACATCAAGGTTGAACGAAAACGATTAATCCATCAATATAATACTTCCTATAACTGAGATTAATTAAAGAATAATTTAAAAAAAATGGTAATATCTTATTTTTCTCATACGCATCGCAGAAAAGAGAAAAATTGTGAAATTTCTTATGACCCGAAAAAACACGTTTGCAAACAGCTTGTCTGAGATTTTTGCTAAAAAATAAGTTGACTTCATTAATACATCATTTATCATATAATCTTCCAACTGGTCAAGGTGTACCATCGACAAAATTTATCACTGATTATTAAAATTATGTAAATTTTTTACTTTGTTCCAGATTCTATGCATTTTCACTCTTATTAAATGTTTAATTTGGCCACATAACATTTTATGACTCTTTGTGGAAATAACACATTTCGTCGCATATGTTATATACTTACAAGAGTTAATTTAAATTCCATTTTTATGATTGCACTCTGGCAATTTTGCGAAAAATTAAGCTATAATACAGTATGGACAAAAATAAATGTTGTTCTGTTTACTTGTTATAATTTTAAATGAGTTTTAATCAATTGATTGATACGTTCATCAAAAAATGCTTCCTCAGTTCGAGGTTAAACTCTTCATTTAGATGATTGATTGACTTTTAAAGAAAAAACATTTTTTCGTCTGAAAGTTATCATCACGAAACAAAAATAAAACATCAGGAAATGGCTGGAGGGTTTGATAAATTGCAAGGAAACACCAAAAAATTATTATGTACACTATTTATTGTTCTAATTATTATGTGGGTAGATATTTTTTTAATCAAAATATTAAATATGAGTACATAATTTATAAATAAATTAATATCGAACCATCCCAAAATGTAAACCTTGACATACACGTAAATATGTACATCGGATTTCGAAAATTTCTTGTATTTTTAATAAGTAAACAACAGAAATGTCTTGATTTAATGGCATTGAAAATTTAAAATGAATAATTACAACATATGTTACTTAGTAATTGAAAAAAATTCTTTTTTCTGCGAATCTAATCTTAAGAAGGGGGCATTATTTTCTTATAAATACGAATTATTCTATATAAAATTTTATTCTACTGTAATCGTATAGTTTAGAAACTGCTCAAAAATGTTTAAATTCGTAAGTTTGAAATGTTTTCATAAGTATTTGTTAAATAATTGATTTTTTTGAAAAAATAGGTAATTTTCGCCGCTATTTTGGCCTATGCTTCTGCTGGTTTTGTAGCATCTCCAGCAGTTGCAGTTGTAAGAGCTGCTCCAGCATTGTCCGTCCATCCACCACCAGCCATTCCAGTAGTACATGCCGCCCCCGTTGTGCATGCTGCCCCTCTAGTTCACGCCGCTCCCGTTGTGCACGCCGTCCATGCAGCCCCAGTAGTACATGCCGCCCCTTTGTTGCATTACCGCCGTTAGAATGTATATTGTAAAAATTGTACACAGTTTCAAATAAATTTGTTAATTTTTTGAAAAAAACCTCTTTTTTTGAATTGAATAACCTCTTGCGATAGAAAAACACCCACGATTTCTAATTCAAATCAAAATAAACTAATTAAATTCCATATCGGAATAGTTTGCGAACCGAAAGCAAACATTTAAACAAGCGATTACTCGTTATTAGATTTGGACAATTCAATTCCAAATGGACACAACACACAATTATTGTTTTTCTGTAATGAGATTCACCCACACGCTTTTAAATCCGCAAATAAAATGTTTTTTAACATTCAAACACATGAATAAAGTTGTACGAGTAAAGTAATGTCCATACAAAGAAGTATTTTCAATGTCAATAAAATGATTGACAATAAATTGTAACAACTCTTACCGATTTTAATTGTCCATGTAATAATTATCGTTCCATCCTGAATAATTGTGGTTCAATAACAACAAGTATATTGTTGTTGTTGTAAAGGTGCGCCTGAAAAGTGGGGCATAAAAGTACTTGAAGATGGTCTATATAAATTTACGTTAAATTTGCCAATTACACTATATAGATATTGCCAATCGATTTGCAGTTTAAAAGTAAATTTAAAATTCCTCAACATGCTGAAATTGGTAAACAACTAGTCTTTATCGAGATAATTTTCTTTGTTTATTTTTTTTTAACATTTTAGATTATTTTCTTTGTAGCTATTTTCGCATATGCTTATGCCGGCTTAATTGCTGCCCCAGTGGTGGCACCAGCCGTTCCCATTGTCAAAACGGCCCCAATAGTGCCCGTAGTAAAAACGGCACCCATAGTACCAGTTCCAGTTGTTAGAACCGCCCCTGTGGTACACGTTCCAGTGGCACCAGTTGTACCGGTTGTTAAAACGGCACCAGTGATTCTTCATTAATTTTTACCATGTTAAAAACCATATGTTTTATTATATTAATAAATTAATTTAATACCTAATACTGTATTTTATTTAAAAATTACAAAATATTGGTAAAATGTCCAATTTTGTCATTAAAAATTAATTGGTAAGTATCTATAAAACAGCAGTGCATAAATTAAAATTTTATTATTGAACATGACTGAAACTACTGTCCAATTAAAAATTAAAGCCACTAATTACTATACGGGTCTCTAATGTGTTATTATTTAATAATAAAAATATTTTAATACCGAAAATTGTTGTTCAACATTATGACAAGGTTATACAATATTTACTAGTCTTCGGAGATTAGAATTTAATGGTCAGGTAGGGGAACGGATGATGATGAAAACGTCGAATATAAATTCAGTTTTCGCCGTCTGAAATTTTCATTATAGTTTCATACATCGAGACCATAAAACCCGCCCCGAACTTTATAAAAATGTACAAATTCGTAAGTAGAAAAAACTTTTTCTCATTTTTATTACAACATTTTACAAAAAAAAAATGTTTAGATTGTTTTGGCCACCGTTTTGGCGTGCATCTCAGCCGCCCCAGCTCCAGGTTTATTAGCCGCCGCTCCAGTTGCCACCTCTTATTCTAGTCACAGTTCTGTTGTGGCACATCCAGTACCAGTGGTCCATGCCGCCCCCGTTGTGCACGCGGCCCCGGTTGTACATGCTGCCCCCGTTGTTCATGCCGCTCCAGTGGTCCATGCCGCCCCAGTAGCCGCCGTCCACGCCGTCCATGCGGCTCCAGTATTGCTCCATTAGGGTTTCAACCCGGGGAATATCAACTACCAATTTTTGTTACCGCTGTTTTGACTTACTTTCAATAAAATTATGTTAAAAATAACACTTTTGAGCTGTTTTATTCCCTTGATTTTTTATGAGTTCGTCTATTAAGTGAAAGTTTTAAATGAATGCACAATTTTCCTCTTGGTAACGTTTACATTACGATGTAAACTTTTTAATCTAATTACAAAACTTGCAAAAAAGAGATAACCGTTTCTATTGATATAAAATAAATTGAACTAGAGTTAAATTTACAATAAGTATTTTCGGTATTGAATAAAACGGGAGAATCTTGGCATAATTGTTGGAAAAATACAAAAAATATGTAATTGTTTGGAAAATTGGACAATTGTAAAGTCTTTCTGGAAGATACACAAAACAAACTTTACAAAGATTATGTTTATGTTCTAGTTTTAATTTTCGACAAAAAAAACCTGGTTCAAGATAAGTAGTTTTATTTTGAACAGTAAAAGAGAGCAACTTTGAGCTTTTTCTAAAAAATATTACTTTTTAATTTCAGTAGAAGAGACTTTTTAAAATTGTTTTAAAAAATTTGCTTTTGTGATATAGAACATAAGTACTAATAAATAAATGCTTTATCAGCTAACAAATTATTCGCAAAATTTGAAATTTAAGTATACATCAGTTACGAGCAGAGAACAAGTAAATAAGAGCAGTTTTACGATGATTTCAAGTAGTTTGACACAGTTCTATTTTTCTTTGTATGTGACGATTGTTGAATATTTAAACAAAAGCCCCAAATGATAAAGAAAAATCTATAAAGCACGCCTTTTATCCACTAGAAAATCTTTTATTAACTAGTTCCGTATAAATTTGCACTTACAAATACGATAATAATATGTAAATAATTAAACATTATTATTAAGACAAACTTGTCCTTTTTATATATTTTATCTACAATCGTTTCATTGTAAAATCTTTCAGGTATGTCCATATAAAATGAACTGATTTGTAAATTTGACCTTTCATTTCAACATTTTCAATTGTTGTACAAAACGCACAATTAATATACAAAAAAATATATCTCATTACAATAATTTCGTCTGTCACGAAGTGTTCTTATTTAAATTTTTTAAATCATTGTTATTTACACGATCCTATTAGCATAATTATTTTCATAAACGTACACGTGAAATCTTAAGATGCTGTTTACCTATATAAAAAATAAACGCTTTTTAATTTCATTGCCACTTTCAATGTAATCCAAACTGCTTTAATGCTGAAAGAGATGTATTTATATTGTATAAACAGACACAAATTGCTTGTGTATATATAATTAATAGTTAAATTTCAATTTCAATTATTATTCGCAATTCGAAGGTTGTATTTTATGAATATATATAGTGGGGATTCGACTGAAACGTTCATTATATAAATTCAGTGAATTTGTCTGAAAAGTTATCAGTTTCACAAAGTCTTCAAAGTGAAATTTTCAAAAAACCCACCACCAAAATGTTCAAATTTGTAAGTTGAAAAAGCGACAATTTTACGCATAATTGCAGTTTTATTAATTTTTTTGTGTGTGTTTAGTTCGTAGTTGTTGCCGCCACTTTGGCTTACGCTGCTGCCGCCCCCGGCCTTGTAGCTGCTCCAGTAGTCGCCCATTCGGCCGCCATCTCTAGCCACAGCACCGTTGTGGCTCATCCAGCCCCCGCAGTGGCCGTACATGCCGCCCCAGTAGTTCCAGTCGTCAAAGCTGCCCCCGTTGTCCCAGTAGTGAGAGCAGCCCCCGTGGTGGCCGTGCATGCTGCCCCCGTTGTACCAGTAGTTAAAGCTGCCCCCGTTGTCCCAGTCGTTCATGCCGCCCCCGCCGTAGTCGTACACTAATAATTGTCACGATTTTGCAGTTTTATGCAGAATTATTTTGTAAATAATAAATAAGTTTATTCAAAGTTGAAATTGACTTTCTTTTTGATTCAATTGACGGAAAATACACTTTCAATGGATTTTCCATCACAATTTAAACACTTTGATTTTCTTCCAGTTAAATAAACTGTGACAAGGTAAAGGTGAACGAGTTTGTCTACTTTAAAAGACAGCTTTTCTTTTGAATCGGGAAATGATTGCCATGATTTTTTAACAAAACACTCATATTACATCAAATTTAAATAATTTATTAACGGTAAAATAATATAAATTAAAATTTTGTACATAAATTACCATATTAAATTGAAAATGTCTGTTCGGTGTATCTATATAACATATAAATTACATTTTTCACATTAATTCCAACATATTACGTGAAAATTCATTCAATATTGAACTTTTGCTGTTAAAAATTTTAATAAAACTGTAACTAATAGAAAAAGTTCAACTTTTACAAAAATGTAATAACATTTCTTATCAAAAACGAGACTTATATTTTAATGTACGAAACAATATAGTAAAATCTGTTAGTTTTTATGATGGCAATAAAATATCTAATGTACACATTATAATTCATTGGCTAATAACTTTGTATTTTTGTATAAAGACTAGTCAATGGGAAATTATACAACTATGACTAAAAGCTCTAATTTAAGAGGTTTTCCCATTTTATATTGGAGACAATACATCAGTCTCGATACTTTAATATATCGCGCTTCAAACTTGCACTCTCTATACTCTATATTGTTTTATAAATTGCAGCATACATTGACTTTTATCCGAAAAAAGAATGGCTAATAGAAAAAGTGAGACTGAATACATGCCAATAAATAAAATTGAACAGACTTTTACCGTTTAAAATGAAATTTTCGTCAAACAAACTTAAATGTAGGACATAATAAAAGTTATGTAACAATTTGCAGACATTTTTTTTTAAAATGATGCAACTTCCATTATAATTTCGTATTATGCTAATACTAACATTTTATTGGGAATAAATTCGATAACACATCCTTTTCGGATTATTTGTTCCGATTCAATTAAATTTTAAGAATGGCAAGAGTTTTCTGTTCAAGTTTCCCATTCAGTTTGGAAATAAAACTACAAAGTAACTGACTAAACAGTAATAAATCAATTTAAGAATAAGGGTATATAGTTGTAAGCGTATATAAGCTTTATACACTACAGATATGTAAAAAAAAGACATTGAATTTTTGTACACACCGCCCGTGTTACCTTCACCTAAATCTGGTCGGATGAATCGAAAGATTTTTCTCAATATAATATATTGTAGCTTATATTATATGTAAAATTGTGAATCTTTCACCTTGAGAGCGCAAATAAAATTTTAATAAAACTTTTCATCATTTTTATTACACCTGTTTGCATATTTTTTGCACTTACCTGTCTAGTGAAACGGCGATCAAACTGTAAATTGAAGCGGCTACAGAAACACCCTGTATATATGGTACGATTTTGCACATCCACCAGCCCAGCACCCACGCTGAAAAACATTGAAAGATAAATGAAAATCTCATCGTTCTGTTCTGAACATGTAAAACCGCAATGGTTGAGTACTTCTGAGTAGTTCAACCACTTCAAAGCTTCACAAATCGATTTTCTTAATTGGCATACAGATAAATTTACAGTCTATCGTACTATATGTAAATTATGATAAGTAGTTGGATACTTTACTAAATGATTTTTGTGTTTTTATCACGAACTTTGTCTGCATATCGTAGTAAATAGTTATTCAAATGCATTTTTCAACATAAAATGGTGTAATATCGTTTCAGCAGTCTCTTCAGCACAGAAATTTGGCTAATATAAAAGTTCATAGTACAATATGTCAAATGCAGCAGAAGTATTGCTTGATAAATTGAAAAATTTGCATGCAATATTACATGGAAAGAGAAATATGAGAAAGTAAATAACCCTTTCATCATAAAATGCCTACATATTACAAAATAATACTCAAAAACGACTTGTATTTTAATAAAATATCTTACAAGCGAAAAAATTAATTGATGATTTTAAACTATACAAAAGCACACCAATTAATCATCATTAATGTTGAGGCATTCGGGGTAGTTTAGCATTTTTTTACCCCTTCAGATGTAATAGCTTTTGACGCACAAAATATATATAATGTCATCATCAATTCGCGTTTTTCAACAATTTGAACATGAGCCTATCACATTATTATATGATAAAATATTGTTATTGCTATACCGCCCTCTAGAATTGTGTTTTTGCCCTTCAAAATCTCTATATATAGAGATAATGGAGATCGATTTATAATGAAAGAATTAATGGAAACTGTGCATATAATTCAATTTAAAACAATAGAGATCATTTCATTTGATCTATTTAAAAATTCTTAATTAAAATACTATTAGAAGGAATTCGTTAATATGTTAAACATATATATATTGAAAGCCCTTATGGGCGTTTAAATTAAACTACACGTTAATAATGCCGGCAGCAAATTTGCATTTACAATTACGTTGAATCGAACATTTCGTTAGAGTAAAGGTATAACGTTAATTTTGGCATTTACGTGTGTGTCTTGTGGAAATGATGGTAAAAAAAGAACCGTTAGTCGCGTTGATCAATAGAGGCCTTTAACCTCCTTATCAATACATCGATAGCATATCACTTTTAACCCTCATCCTTATTATATAGGCCTCACTTTACTAGGCACATTCATGTTTGACGTGCAAAATTGAAATAAATCGACGAAATCTTTTAGTCCTTAACAAAATGCTTGTACGAGGAAAAAGGATGCGCTTTTGAACAAAAACCGCACACGATTTTTCATCGAGTTCAATGGCCGCTAAGAAGTTTACAATGCTAATAAATATAAGGAGAAAATTAAATTTGTCAGACAGGCCATTGTAACATTTATATAAGAAATGATTGCTTGTATAGAGCAAACAGAAATATGGGACTTTCATATCCTTATATTATATAGCCAGACGTAAATAACAATTATTAAACAACCTAAATATTAATTAAATTCTTCTGTGGTATATTTCATATAGAAATATATATATAGCCATCGTCAGTTGATGAATTTATGTTTAAGTACAAATTTGGCTCATTTCAAAAGTAAAAGCCCGAAAGCTCCATATAAAAAGTCAACACGTGCCCAAAATACATACAAACACATTATATGTAATATTTTATCTCTTCTTACATTGTAGAACAGCTTATAGTGAAAGCCACCGTAAATAAAGTTGTAACTCAATATAATACTGAATTATTTCACTACTGAAGTATTATTTTATCCTTATAAAATAAAAGAACAACATTTGTTAGGCATTATTCCAAGTGGTTCATTAAGTTTTGCTCTCATTATTGACAATGAAAGACGTCGAGAGAATTTCTATGCATTTTGTTGGAAATGGTGGTGTGAATTTCACTTACTTGAGGGATTAGTCTGTATCTACAAGAATACATTTAAATTCTCCTCCATTTGAAAATAAAATGAGAAAAAATTTGTTGGATTACGTGTTAACGAACGTAACTTAAAACAAGTGTTTGAACTTTAGAACAAACATATAGAATTTAATCCTTTACTAAAAGCTGATGTAAAAAATTTTTATATCAATATTGGATGTGTTAAATGCAATCTCATCGAATTTCATACATTCGAAAATCCCACGACGAAATTCAATAAAAGCAAATGAAACATTTGATATGGTTGTATTAAATTATGAATGGAAGAAGATATATCTGCATCATGTTTGTAGAAATGCCAAATTCAAACGTGTCTTCTACAGTCAATTTATATGCGAAAACACGAATTTCACCATTCCAATAAATCAACACACGGAAAACATGAATTTGATTTACCGGTGTAATAGTTTTCATTAATATTGTTGAGAAAATTCTTATTTTCATTAAAATCCGTATTTCTGCAAAGCCATTTCACAGGAAATGGAACGAATGGAATTGAATTGGTATATGATTTGCGATAAGAAAACAATAAATGTGTCAAATACGAGAAAAAAATCATAAATAGTTTTCTTATTGTGGGTGTTAGGGCCGTTTGCGAACGAAATGCAGCGTAAAGGTCAAGGAAATCATCAAATTTAATATGTTTATTGTACTTGTTGTGAAGAAATTTTAGAAAAATGGAACAACCTTCACCTATATATAAATATAAGGGAAATCACAAACTTCTGCATTTGGCTTATTTGGGCCTGGAATGTTCAAAATGGCAAGATTAATGTTTGCAAAAACAAACACATTAAAATTTTTTCCTGTATTAACATCAAAAGTCGTTTGACATCAAAGGAAAATATTTCTTTAGATTGTTTTCCCGTTTAAAAGCCACTCAGTTGTATACCTTTCCAGTTTTGGCATAAAAGCTGGAAATGTGCATTGTTTGAAATTATTTAACTGTCGAAAATAGGTCATTAGGGTGTATAAATACGGTACAATAGGAATGTAAATAATTGTGTCGAATTAGGTTGGTCCAAACATGGACTAAATATATTGGAAAAGGGACTAAAATACACACACACGAACATTTCATATAAATTCGAGTTGTATAGGCAGTACTTAGTAAAGGATTTTGGTGGATCAGTCAAAGAAGTAGTTTAATTAGTTTTGTCCTTGTAGTCCACAGATAACAGATATGCGAAATTGATTAGAAAGGATAAATTTTGGTTTCATAATGGGTCAACATAATCGTTATTTAACGATCTACAACCATACACTCGAATGTCAAATGGGAAAAATTAATTAGAGCCTCTGTTAAATCTTCATAATTGTATTCGAACTCTTGAGGAATACTTTAATCACGGCTTAACCCAGTTTCTACCGAAATTATACATCATACATGCCCAACGATATGTAAAAGCGCCATTTTTCCTTAAATCTTACTCCAATCTATAGACTTTCCTAGTGAATTACAGAATTAATTAATGTCTGTTTGTCATAAAAAGAAGACACTGTCCATGTCATATTCAAGTAGACAAATTTAATTTATCAAAAAACTTTTACGCCCTTCAACTAATCGATATTAAATATATATAAGTGGTGGAATTTTCTTGGATAAAATTTGACAAATCATCGCGAAAAATTATCCTATCGTTTGATATATCAATAGAGTCAATTTCCCATAATAAATATAAAAAATAAACGAATTTTTCACATTTAGGTCGGGGTTAGCAACATGTATTACATATATTGTAAAACCCTCGACGAACTCATCAGCATGAAGTGGTGTGTCAATGTGTGTCCTATTATAGTTAACCTGATATCTTTTGCACCACCAAACAATTTAAAAGTAGTCCAAGGATGAGGATCACTTTTGCGATATAATTAATGACAATAAGCCAAAAAAAATGTGTCTATAATTCAGAAGAATGGTAAAAACTAGCAGAACTTAAAAAGACTAGTCGTTGGCAAACTTTATTACATGCCAATTTGGTTAATTAGGGGGAAGTGGCTTGTAGAAAGTTTTGTTGGCAAATGTGACACCCTTTATAACACGCACACCAACAAAAAAGCAATATTAAAGAAGTTTCTTCTGAACTTTTCCTAATTCATTAATTCCTCCTACTATAGAATACAAGAAAGTGTTGTCCCTTTTAGTACACAGCGACAAATTATTACACTTTGATAAGTTTTAAAGCAAATTTCTTAACTTTATATATATTTGAAATTTCAATAAAAGTTTTCCTCAATAATAGGACAGTTTATCACACAGTGTTGAAGTTTTGTTTGTAACCGATTACAAGAAAAAACATTAGATTTACTGTAAAAATGCTTCCGCAGTATACAGTACGTTATAAATATTTATTGGATAACTAAAAAGGGTAAACAAAATGTAATACAAACAGCTAATAGAATTTTCTACGTGTGTATTTTGCTGTTTTTTCGTACAGACATTAACATAATAATGTTTAATTCATTTTCACCCAAATATTATGCACACCATCCACGGCTTTATTAAACTTTTACACAATTGCTATGAAAATAATGATGCTCTCAAATGAAATTAAGATAACACCAAGTGGTTAGTGCTTTATTTACTAACTTATAATCGTAATTATTTTTGTTATGAGAGAAATGAGTACAATTTAACATAACTAGAAATAATTGTCTGCGCCAAATTATAACGTTTTCTAGATTTTATCAGAGAAACTTGCATTTTCATTACAAAAATAGGTATATGCATGTATATTTTAGAAAAATGTTTCGGAAATGTTTATTTTCTTTCACAAACATGCTTTTAAAGGAATGATTTTAATCTCAGTTCACTGCCTCTATTGTCTTTCAGATGATTTATCATGTCTGAAGTTTGTTTTTTAAATAAAATCATAAAAATTGAATAGCATAAGACCATATTTGGTAACTGATTTCGTAAAAGTTTGTTAAAAAAACGAAACTTTGCTTTTTATATCAACTAGTAATTTCCTAGTCTTATCTTTTAAGATTTTAATCAACCTAATTGTTAATTTTGTCATCTTATTATTCAAAAATGAAACTGAAACTGAATGATTTAATTTCAAAAACGAAATACATACAAAATATGAAACAAAAGGTATAGATCGAGAATTATATATGAGGCAATTTATAGATAAAATATTTCAATTTTGTCCTACATCTAGGACTAGACACCCATTTTTTGTTACCAAACTGTGTCAATTGTGTGTCAAAAAAAACTGGGACAAAAATTCATATTTATTTGTAAACAAAAAAGTTTCCAGGCCTATAATAAATCATAAATCGTGTGTATAAAGTACACATTAATCTTGAAATTTATGTGGTAATTTCAATAAAACCGAACCACCAAATTATACGATAAAAATTTTATCAGTCGTTGAATTTTTTTTTTTTTAATATAATGAAAACTGTTACTGGCTAGCATAAAAAGTTTATTTATCAAAGAAAAACCGATGCACGGCATATGTATATTAAATAAAATGATCCGGAAGTATGATATATACAAATTTCCTCGAGTTTTAAAGCTATAAAACACATCCTGAATGAGTTATTGTGTTGGTGGGCTATATAGTAAATTTCTGGAGAGGGCCTAAAGTCAACGACCTAATGGGGCGGGCGGCACATTGTCTATTTTCGGCCAAAAGCTCACTAAAACAAATGGAGGAGCTTTGCATACAGAAGCCCATAAATCAGATTTTAACTTCAATAGCACACAATTACTATATCATACATCCCATATATAATTTAATCAACAGAATCTGACAAGAATATTTTAATATATTATTTCAGTTTTTGTGAAAAGCTTTTATTTCCATCATAGTGAAAAAAAGCACTTTTAATAGTACGTTCTTGAAAACACTTAAGGCATGTTAAACTAAAGCGAGCTTGTTTAAAATATGTCAATTATTCTTGTGTACGTGTACACTCAAACAGTCAACACCACCAAAAGCTGTTTACTTAAAAGCTCAGCAAAATCAAGCACCTAAGCCACGACAATTATTTTGTATAAATATCAAGTTTTATAGCTGAGTTTACGGTTTTAGATATAGGAAATTAGGTCGTCATAAACTGACAATCTTTGAAACATTTTCCACAATCCAAAAAAAACTCTTTTCGAAAAACTGAATCAAGTTTTTGTTTAAAATTAGTTTAAAAATTAAAGTTCTTTTTACTGTTTATTTGTAAAATGGAACATTCTTAAGACAGAATATAGTGGTGCATTTTCTTTGGGAGCAGTTTTTCAGCTCCTTTTTCAATATTACACATAAATGTAGGTTATAATAATCATTTTTCTGCAACAATGAAATATACCAGCCCATTCATCCAAATTAAAAGTAATTAATGGCTGGCTTATATTTCATGTGGTTTATATGATGGGGTTTTTAAAAAATTATTAGAGAATGTGCTTTCCTAATCCACATCACGGACATTAAGTTATACATGAGTTTTCATCCATTTCACCTTCATGTACAGGTACTGTCGTACTGTATGGGGTTGGTTCAACGTCCTGATGACCTGAAGGCGCTTTTCGTTGACCTGGTTTGGGCAACAATCTGGGTCGAAAAGTCATGCCTATACCTATATGTAATATTGTGAAAAGCACTCGAAAATGCACTTAATCAGCTGATTTATAATTTACAAGTTGTACCATTTTCAAAATCTATTTATTATATAATATTTGTTTAAATTGTGAAATAGTGATTTATTTATTAAACTAATGATACAATTAATATTATTAAGCAAATAAACGATCAATTGTTCCATTCACCATTAATAAATTGCCTAATTCTACAATCTGATTGATTCATATATCGTTACATTCTAGTTGAACAAAACTGCCAATCAATCAATACAGAAAAAACTTTTTTGGCAACTGTATTCATTGACCGAACTTTAATGCATATTATATGATTTTGGTCTGTTCAGTTTTGGGTCTATTGAATTTTTAAATTAACAATGAAAATTTTATGGCCATCTAATGGAAAGAACTAAATAGAAGATGATCGAAATTTTGTATCATCTCGTATCAATTTTACACACGATGATATAATTTAAGAAGATAATTTAAAAAATAATTCAATGTTATATGTATATTATTAAGAGTGAAAGTAATTATTAAAGAATGATTAAATATTCAAATACAATAAAACTGTGTCAAAACAACTTTTTTGGGTTTTTAAATAAAACTGAAAAAACCATTTTGACCCACATTTTTATTTGTAAATAAAACATGCAATTTGATGCAATTCTTATTTTTAAATTTGATGCAATTTCTTTTATACAAATTTGACGCAATTTTTGTGTACTATTTAAAATAATTAAATATAGGTCAGAAATTAAAATATTTTTATTGAAATCACAATCCTCGTAAACCCATTAATCCGAAATTTCGTGAAAATATCTCTTACAGTTTTTGAAATTACTTTAAAATAAGCTTAAATTGAGTCACCCTGTATAAATAAAGCAAAATTGCTTCAAGTGTAGCGAGAGCTTTCTTAATTAGTGAGACTGAAATCAATTTTAATTAATTATTATGAAATTATTATTCGTTGGAGCTTAAATTATTTACTTTTTTTGTTTTAGGCAGTTATTAAGGCAAAATTAATTTTCAAAATGTACATATTATATACAGATATTACGAGTATATTCAAATGTTATGATATATGAGCATCTTGTTGTCAACGTTTGATTTTATACGAAATAAGGCAAAATTAAATTTATCCCCTGAAGCAACAAGATACATGCAAAATGTCAGAAAATGCACGATATACATATATGGATGTCATTTGCAAATTGTGGAAAATGAGAGCGAGAGGGAGAGAACTCATTTTCACCACAATTCACACAATATTCATTACATTAACTTAGTAATTAAGAAATTTATACGATGGAACCAAGAATTTCTTTAAGTTTAAATTGTAAAACATTTGGCGTTGAATAATTTCTGTTCGATAATAATATGTATTGGAAAATGTTTTGCTAGTTGACCTCTTTGAAAATGGCCGCGAAGACGGGATTTCATCTGAACGTAATTCAATAAATGTCAATATTCAAGGATTATAATATCATTCCATCATTATTGATAGGCTTATTTATGTATAATACAATAGATTAAGTAATTTATTGTATTATATAGTTAAAGAAAAGCGGACGACATTGACCTGCTTATAATGAAATCATTTTATAAATCCTTTATACCAACCTATCAAATTTTGTCCAAAACAAACAGATATTTAATTTTCTTTCGGAAAAAAATGTTCCGAAAATATTTAAAACACGTGCCACATTTTTAATGAGGAAACGTGCTAAGAAAACATTAATTCGATTCCAACAATGGGAAATTGTTTTAATAAAATGTAATTTCAACAATTCTCGTGTGTTGGATTTATTATTTTAAATTTAGCACTTTGTCGTTGAATGTAAAACAATATATTTGCATAAAAGTGGTGCATATTATAATATATGCCCCTTAATGAAATCGTTCTCATTAAAAAGTAAAATGTTGGATGATTTTAAAACAAACTAGAATTCAATTTAAAAATTATATGTAACAGGTCAAGGCCCATGTATGACCAATATACGTTTACAAGTTGGACCATCATGTAAATTGGGCTTTATTTATGGGTCCGTTTCTGGTAATTAATTAAAAATTTGTCACCATACAACAATGAAATTGGAATTTAACTGAAATGTATTTTGGCCATTATTCTTTATATGTACATTGCGGTATTATATATCTGTGTATGTGGTTTTATTTTAATTCTTTTGCACATAAACATTTTTATTTGAATCTTAACATTCGTCTGAATTTGAAAATAAAGGACCGGTAGATATTTTCCTTTTTATTTTATTGTAACTTTTACATCGTAATTATATTTTTATAATATAAGTATATGTGTACGTAGTTTTAATTAAATTCAGATTTAACACACAAATTTAATATTAAAAATTTGGTGGTGCATGAATAATTAAAAATCCTTTGGTTAAATCCCATTTTCCCTTTTTATCTATTCGCTTGTACTTTTGTGTAAATTTTTTCAAGTAATAAAACATTTCTGGCTTGTCACAACAGATTTAACTAAACAATTAACCGTTTTGCATTTGTATACAAAATATTATTACTTGAAAAGCTTATTAAGTGCATAAGTTAAATGTCTGGAACGTTTCTATTTACTATTTATGCAATATGCATTTTACTAGACAAATTACATTTTAACTTATTTAGTAGCATAAACATTTTAAGTGAATACATAAATTATTCAAGTTTTTGCCCAGCTTCCAAGTAAATATTCTATGAATGGTAGTTTTTCGTGTACATTTGTAAATAAAATGCTGAATTGGTAAGTGATAAAATCCCATTTAAACGATATAATAAAGCAGATTTCGGTATATATTTCGGGTCAAGGCAACAATATTTTCAGTACTTGTACAAATTTATCGTATCGGATGTTAAGCTGAAAAAAATTCAAACTTTTTCTAATAAGACTGAAATGATACAATAAATACGAGCTTAAAAATATTAATAGAAAACTTAATAGAGAAGAATATAGAAAAATATTTCAAATATCAATCATATATTTGAGAATTTAACTACTAAATATGCAGTAAGGGAATAACTGGAAAAGAAAAGGGTGTGAAATAAAACTGGCGGTAAACAATTTAGTGGAAGATATTGTCGTATAATATGTGCAAGGTTAATTTTTTTGTCCTTTCTTTGTTCGACAATAATGGCACTTTTAGTATTCCTTTTTCAGCCTATTCTTGTTTGATAATTTGTTACTGTCACATACGATTCAGTCAAAAGTTTGCTTTTTTACTCTCTACTACTGTCCCTTTGGTCTCAAATGAACAATCACCCTATACGAAAATTAAAACATGAATTATTGCACATATAAAACTGTATTAGCGTTATTATCAAAGAATTTTCTTATTAGTATATGCTTGTCGCCCAAATTATGATTGATGGACCAGTTTTTTGTATATTTTTCAAAGAAATGCATATTCTAGTGTTAAATATTAGTTCTACACAATTTGTTCGAGTATATTTTGAACGATTTTCTGTCAAAATGCTTCCTTAAAAGAGCACGTCTAGACTGGAAAATGAACACAATCACTGTCCATAACATTTTCCTTCTATATGAAATGTATAAACATTTTTTCGCATCTATTTCCATTTCGTTTCACAGATGTTTGAAGGGAACAAACCTCCGTCAGCATCAAAACACATAAATTTAATAAATTTTCTATTAAGTCATACATAAAGGCACTCATCCACCTTGTAAAATTCAAAAGACGTTTTGTAAGTTGGAAATTGTTATTATACAACAAATATTTATATCAAACAGTATCAACATTTTTTAATATTACTATTTTGTTGTTGCGCCATTGTGAAAATATTAAATAGAAAATTTTATCCCACAATACAGCACTACAGCAGATGTGTCCAACGATTAAACTAAGGAAATCATTTTACAAAAGCATTTTCGAAAAATTTTAAACTACCTACCCAGAATACTGCAGTTAAAATTTATTAGTTCCTTTCGATATTTTAAATAGTAATTAGTCGAATATTAAGAGTTTGAACGGAAAGCAGATGGGGTAGTTGGATAAGTCGTGTTTTGATTGTTTTTTTCATGTCGGAAATTATAATGTCGTGCAAGTTGAGTGATAGTGTAATAAATCAATGCACCTGTGTCAGTTTTCAGCCGGTTGCAGCTGTATTCAGGTCACTACCCTGTTGGGTCACGACGCAATCGCCCTTCTATGCATTTCGGAAACATTTAGCCCCCTGCACAAGTTCTGTGTATAGTATAAAAACCGTACAGTTAAACAAAACAAACACTGTATGTACGGAAAAAGCTCTGCCTACAGACATATTACATGGGCACTGGTTAAGTTGGGGACTTTGCGACAACCGCAACTGTAAATTTTCAAGTATAGGTACGAGAAAAGTTGCACACTCACACGAGGGGTTAATTTATGAGAGCTCACACGCAAACCACTTAAGGTGATACCAAAACAGAAGGATAACAAGGATAGCGGAGGGTTAAAAAACCACTTAATTGTATTATAATGCAGATTTTACTGAAAAAGCACGTGTACTTTATGCGTAGGTGTTGCAATTCCAAATCTTTTTATGAAAATGTATAAAAAAACTTTAATTGTATGCTGTAATAGAATTTTGATACGTCTGCACGATTTTGCCAGTATTATTAGGGGTGAGAACGTGCATTTATGCGAGATATTCAAATCAGGGCAAAAGTTCACCCGCACACAGTTTAACTACCCCCATATAATAACACACAATACGATAAACAGATTCAAGTGTATGTAAAACAGATGTTACATACTATAATGAAATGCACATTAAAATGTTCTTTAAGCGTGAAAATATTTTGCATCCCCCTTTTTTCCACCAATAAATGTATATTGATTAAATCGCAATTGCTATAATTTGAATTCCGGAAATAATAATCCAGGTTAAAGGCAATATTATTGTGTGGTGTGGCGGCCTTGCAGAGAGTCGTTATCCTTTTCACCTGCTTTTCACTGACATATATATATTGACCAGGTCAGCGGCCTAGCTTGAACGGCCTGACCTAGTTCGTAGTTCGTGGGGTGGTTTTTGACTGGTAGAATGCGTTTTTCTTGTGTGCTGCGCTCATAATCGGGCCCACATCATTATAATATTTGTATAGAAATGATAAAAGATTCGCAAAATTCACCTGTTTGATCGATAAATGCCTGGCAAGTTTTAAGAGACCTGAATTTTCGTGCACAATTTAAATATGCATTCAACCTACATATTTAGGCTCGTTGAACCAATAAGGAAAATAACCCCCTTTCTACTGGTGACCCACATTCACACGCCTTACAGTAGTCTCGCCAACCCCCATATAGAACATCAATTATTTGCTAGATATTGAACAATAATTTGAAATTTGAAATTTTACAAAATGATTAGGGAAACATTAATGGTTTAAATTTTCTTTAGGTGTATATGGTGACCTAGTAATGTTTTTATATGCCGATACTACTTCGATCATTAACCCAGTTTTAGGGTAGTTTACGTTGACTATGCAAGTAGAATTATTTATTGAATGTTGTAAACAGAAAGAATTACTTAGGCACATATAAAAGCCAGGTAGCAGGGCGGAATTTTGTTTGAAAACGTGTCTACAAGTTGAAAGCTTTTTTTTTAAACTGTATCGAATTATGATGTAATTATCAGTGTGTTTTATCGCTAATTGTGGTCAATTTTGTATAAATATTTATTTAATTGTTGAATTTACTTTATTTTTAATGATAGCTATATATATTTTTCATAATAACAAAGCAAAAAAGCTCTAATCGAACTTTGTACTTTTAATCCCATCAAACTAACAAAAAACCATTATTTATTGATTTAATTTCATTACCACCGTAATTATTTTTTATTAATATACAAAGGTCACAAATATTAATGAAATTTTCTACCCCTAGAAATTAATTTTTTAATTATCAACCTTATATGTCCATAAAATTCGTCCCCTTCGACAATTTTTTGCACCATCTTAATTACTTAAGCAACAATTTTCATCAAATAAAGAATTTTACATTCTCTGGGTGTTCTTTTTCACATTTAAAATGTAATTATAAGAATTAAATATCTATTGTAGGAAATTTGATAGATCATTTATTGGACAAATATACGAACTGATTAGACATAATTATGGAAAATATGAAATTCAGCAGCATTTCTAATCCCGTAATCGAAAAGTGGATTTGGATATTTGCCAATAAAATAGTATCTTTCAAACGGAAATCTATTAGGACAGAAATTGTATAATGGATGCAGTTACAATGGCCTTGACATCTAAAACTGCAGCAGCTTCCAAAATTGTATTGTTGTATGTGTAACATGGGGTTATCATCCCCAAATCTCCATCACCTGGCAATATCTTGTTAGTATTAAAGTGAAGTACACTTTGACAACGTTAATTACAATTCCACAGTTCAGTTGTTATTGGAAATTTTAATTAATTTAATCAGACACGTGGGATGTGAATTATAGTTTAGGAATTTACAAATTAACGTAGACGACATTAATAATAATAGACAAGTCTTTATCCTTTGTGATGGATTTGTTACGATTAATTATAATAATTTTTGTTTCTATACAAATATATGGATATATCAATTTATCTTTTTCACTTTCATTCATAATAACAAGATGTGGGATGTTTTTTCTTTTTATTAAAGTCATTCATTTTTCCGTGAATGAATCGTAAATAAAATCAAATATAAAAAACTTGTCTTGTAGGATTACTGGCGTCTGATTTTGGGGAACCACTGATTTCACATAAACATAATCTTAAAGTAACTGAACATAAATATAGTTTACTGTACATACATTTTCCTTATTACAAATTCAGGTGCTTATGAAATTAGCCCTTGTATAAAATTTACGACTTAATCAGACTGTCTAATTTGAATATTTTTTATGGTAGTTTTCATACGGAAAGAAAAAACGTAAAGTCTTCAATTTGTTTTTATTGCATAATATATTTATTATGTACATTGTGTACAGTTGAGAAGCCGTATATTTTTTAGTGAAAAAATTGTAAATTTTGTTTTTCTTTCCAAGTGAAAGGATCAATTGAATTTAGCAAAAAAAATGTTTCTTTGGACGAAAACATCCAAACTCCATTTTCGTTTAGTGAAACCTTTGTGTTAGGCCGCAAATTAACGTTATAAGAAAATTGTTTACCACAAATAAGGGTAGCAACCACTTTCGCTCAACACATATTTTCTATTTAAAAGTATGCTAAAGTCATTTCTACACAAGTACTCAAATTTAAATAAATTGTTTTGGGGATAGGCTGTATATTTTATAATTTTCAATATTACATATCAGTATTCAGACACGCTTTCCACTATATGTACATACATTAAACCGTAATAAAAGGTAAAATATGAAAAGGCAGGTGAATTTTTAGGAGTTTCTCACGTGTCAAGTCTTTTAAATGTAAGCAGATCGAATTCACGAATGGATAAGGGTTGAAATAAGATTGATGGACTTTTATGAGCCAAAAATCAATTTCTATATACCAATTTGTTCATTTAAAGCGACATTCTAGAAATATTTAAGTTTCTTTTTTGTCAAGTTTTCAGTCAATCACTAAAAACTGCTCACATATATTTTCCTTTTACAAATTTTAAATAAGACATTTTAAAGACATGTCTAAATTCACATTTTTATGTCTGCATGTAAAGAAACTAAAGAAAATGTATAAATTTATATGTTTTTTAAAGTAGCTTCAATCAAATTTTACGATTTTGTGACAAGAATTAAAAATTTAATATCATTTTTTTGTGGGACTAATTTATTCTCTAAAACGATTTTATCTATTTCCATGTAATATCAGCTTAAAAGCTCGCCTTTTTATCATTTTATTACGTAATCCCTTTGGTGTAATAAGAATTATACAATACTAGACTATGAAATTAAATTGTCTGTGTAAATTTTTTTGCTAAAATTGAATATTGGTCATACTTACGGACATAAATGTTAATCATCAATGTAGCTGGCAAACAGAATATTATCACTAATATATCAGCAACTGCTAAATTAACAATGAAAAAGTTTGTAACTGTTCTCATACGGGGCGATCGAAAAACAACGGCAATTACAAAAAAATTACCAACTAAACCAACAGCAAATACAAGCAAATAAGCAACACAATAAACCACTGTCATGGCCATTGAATGCCTATAAAATGGATCTGGTAAAAGGACCGATTCGGTGGCATTTAATGAAGCATTCATCACCAATGTAGCACCATTCGTTTTTATTTCAAAGACCGCCGTCTTTTGGATATCACTACTTTCCGTATGCGTGTTGGTGACCAAATCCAAAAAATTATCTAAATATTCAGACGACAACATATTGTCAGCATCTAAATGATGGTGTAAATTTGGTGGTCCTATTGTTGAACTACTGCTAACAGCTCTTCTTTGTAAACCATTTAGGAATTCCTCTTCCTCCAATTGTAGTGCATTGAAATCCACTAAAGAATTTGACTCTAACATGGAAATGCTTCTCAAGTCACCCATTTAGTTACATAAAAAAATAGTTTTTTAAATTGTTCTCTTAAATTATATTCTTAGAGTCATTTTTCTTTTAAATATACATATATGTAGGCGCGCGATATGATGTAAAATGCACGTGTGTATTTTATGAGGGATGTAGAACCGACGCGCAACACGAGTCGGATGAAAATGTGGCGCCGCGACGCACAGCATCGTGATGCAGTTGCGTGGGAGGAGGTGCTTTAGAAGTTGTTGGCGTCTTAACAAGCGGCTGCGCTTATATTGTGTGCTTTTTTATCCAAAAAAATGAAATAAGAAATATAACTATGTGTAGCAATATTAATATTTTGAAATATGTGACATTAATATGTAGGGGTGTGTATTAAAATATTTTTTTGGCACTCCAACTTCAATGGGACCAAATGAAATGAAAACAACTTTTTTGTTTTTGTCACACGATTCTGTGAAACTGTGGAAAATTATTTAATTGTCGTTTAGGAAAGTCGTAAATTTCTTAACACCCTCTTAAACGGAACGAATAACTATATTATTACATTAATTATGTCATTTTCCTTTCGTTTTCACAAACATTTCCTTACAGAGAAGGGATTTTACACGACATTATTGAATTACAAAACTTTATAACAGTAACAACAATGTGAAAATCACATATATAAACTTTTTACCACATTTAAACAAAAGTTTTAATGCTTTTCAATTTCTATCTTGTGTTATTCACCTTTTCTTTGTCGTAAAACGCACCTATACGGGAAAAAAGCATAAAAAAGTTTTCGATATCTTCCCCCATATATTTATAATGTACTCGTATATATTAAAATATAAATTATTCTTATTTAGAATCGACCATTTTGTGACACCGTAAAGTAAAAAGCTGCGCTTATCTCTTTTTTATTTAATTTTATGTTTCTCGAAGCATTTATATATCCATTTTTTCCATTTCATGAGTGTCTGTTTTGCACCAAAGAGTTTTTCAACACAAAGCAAAATTATGATAAAGATCAGATATATTCTAGAAATTCTGGAAAATAAAAAAATGGACGTTTTCCTTTCATTTATATTCAATTCTAGTTTTGTATACCTTGAATCTCTTTTTATCAATATTGATCAAAATATTGTCCGATATATTGATTGAAATTATAATGAACGTGGGAAATGTGCAAGTTTTCCATAAATTCTGTATATTTTCCTGGTTTTCTAATAAATGTCCTAAATGACCTATCCTAACATGTATTTTATTATGTGAAAGGTGCATCCAACTAAATCTAATGGCATGTCCTAACATGTGACACATTATTGATTGATTATCTTGCAAGAATTTGTAGAAAAAGTATTTTAAAAGTAAATAAATCATTTCCTTAGAACGTTTTTTCTTCCAATAAATGTATGCAAATAGAAAAATATATATTTACATTTTTTGTAACTGAAATATTCAAGAAAATCGATTGTCACAATATGCCCATCGAAAAATATATTTGCGAAGCCTCCCATCTAAATCCATTTGCAGAATTTTCGCTCTATGAAAAATATTATTGTAGTTTTTATAGTTAATTGAATTAGGAAATAAATATTTGATAACTTTTCCATAGAATATTGAACTTTTGGTTAATTTTCTTTTTTCGATAAAATAATATTGAAGAACTGATCATTGATTTACCATAAGAAAAGCTGTTTACGTTTAGTGAATTGGAAACTCTTAAGAAATGGTATTTTTATGTATGAAAAAAAATAAATGTTGCGTTAAGCCTTCCATTCATTTCAGTTTGGGGTGAATGGAAGACAAAAATTCCATCTAACGACAATTATGTGAAAGGTTCTCTCCCACCATTTTATAATCTTTTGATTAGGGCCTATCTTATGAGCATTTTTATACATATAAGAAAATATAGAAAACATTGAACAATTTGAATTTTTTCGATGAACTGTAAACCTCGAACTTAGCACAATACAACCGCAAATACACAATTGGAGACACAATGTCGTCTCTCATGGATCCATTCATGTGCATTTTCGCCGGTCCAGCATCGGAAGCTGCATGGCACAAACGGTCAAGGTTGATTCTAATGTAATTTGTTCATCTTTCAACTTCTACCAAACACACACACAGTGTTTAGACAGTTGGAAATGTACAACTAAAATTATATTTAAGGTATATTATAACGACCGTTATTTGTTATAAAAGACTTTCAGCTGGCAATAAAAAGCGGACAAATAATACATAACATTATTATGTCGAACAAAAATTTTGTTTTCATATAATTTTATGTATGAGATAATACTATTAAAATTTTCATAAAAATCACATTAGTTCAACTATCATTTCGTATATATTTTATACATGTGCAATAAATCAAAAGTGGAACGTCTCAATTTAAATACAAAAGTGTTTTCAATGACTCTATTTTGACGGCAAAGATAAATTGTTCCATAGTAAATTTTTATATATTACTTGTGTTATTTCTTAAAATGTATTACATGAAACGGTATTTTAATATATATCTTTATTTTTATTTCGAAATGAAATGTACAAAAAATACGAATCCTTTGATGGAATAATTAATTACATAGGGATTCTGCAGATATAATCAATTCGTTAATAAAATAACTGTAAAAATAGAAACACGTACGTAATATACTAAAACTACGTATTTGTATCATAATTATTGTAATTTTCTGCACGCAACGCAATATAGAAATCAAAAACAAATATTATTGTATATAAATTTATTTACATATTAATATAAAATACATATTTACATATTGATAAAATTCATATTGCACTTAAGGCCATTGAAAATAACATTTTCACCTGCTTATTTCATTTCGAACAGCTTAATTTAGCTTTCAAAATGAAAATAAACTTGAAATAATGTTTTGTTTTTCGTTATTAAAAATCTATTCCTTATAATTTGATAAAAAAATAAAACTTACAATTCTTTTTAATTATTATTTACAAATTGGTAACTTTTTACATATATCTAAACTATTATATAATTGTGTATATGGAAAACTGTTTAGTGTAAAATAAAGTGCAAATGAAAATAAATAGTTAAATAACTTCAAGGATTCAATGGACAAGTCATCATAAGCCGTTCAGTGGACCGGCGAAGAGCTGACGGTCCTGGAATGAAAATAGCAGCTGGAGCGGCTGGTAAATGTGTGAGTGATTGCATTCGATGTAGTCCACCAGGATGAACGATATCCTCCGTTATGGATCTATTCCGTGACCTTCTCTGTGCCATATTTTTACTAGATGTCGGTGTCATTTGATTAACGGACGCTTCTCTACATTTTCTATGCGGCACAGATTGTAAAGAATCTTCATAACTGCGAAAGAAAAAGTTTCCATCGAAAATGGCCCCCAAAAAAATTAAATCATTCATTTACTTGCTACTGTCTTCCGACGATTGACTAGAAGACTGTCCACAATGACAATGCAAAGCGCCATCAACAATACCCGAATCTTGTCCACTTGAATGTATCGAAGTGATCGACTTCTCCAAACATCCTGAACTTCTTGAACGTTCCCGTGTCTCTCGCAACGGCTGCTGCTGTTGTCTTCTTCCAGACGCCATCCTGGGACATGTGCTGTCATGCCGTAACGGATAGCTCGATGGGCTGGCTGTCATTTCAGCACCGGAATAGTGTAGAGCCTCGCCGAATGTGGACGGAAACAGGCCTGATTTACCTAATGCTCCTGCCGCTATGGTATAGCCCATTGGTTGGGCGAAATTCTTCTGAAGCAGCCTGTAATCGAATTTATATGACACATTTATATCGATTCCATATACGACAAATTGTTCTACAAGTTATTATTATTTGAAAGTCGAGCAAATTGAGTGTAAAATCATTTCGCTTTTCGCTTTGTACGCGAAAATGGGCTAGTTGCATGAGCGGGGGATTTAAGATTTGACTTCAGAAATCGATAGGCCGTGTTAAAAAACCCTTAAAATATTTTTTTCACATTTTTATCTTCTTTTAATTTGTTATTAAAAGTTAAAAAACCATATTCATTTCAAACGTACCATTTTTCACCGCCATCAACATAGACTACAACAGCCAATCAGTGATAATCGCGCGAAATAGTAGAAAATGATGCTGTCAAGATCTTACTGACTGGCGTAAACATATAGGCAGTGAAACAAGATTTCCTTACAATTTTTTCAAAGAAAACGACAATTTGTTGCTATTCAATGGAACAAAACATCGTTTTAACAGTATTTTTGTAGGTAACAGTTTAAATTAAAACTTATTTTTTAATTATACCAAAGTTGAAAACTACAATTGAGGTTATGTTATAAACAAAAACTGTCATTTCCGGTCCGCCGGAAGTTTCTTGCTTATTGACGTCACAATGTAATAAGAAAATAATTGAAATTCAAAATTGCGTTTTTACATTTTTTTTTAAAAAAAGTATTGTACGTTGAAAAAAAGTAAGTACAGTTTCTAAATTATGAATATCGTCTACATTAAAAGAATAAATAAAAAAAATGTGCAACTAGCCTATAGCAACTATTCTTGTAATATTGTTTTTTTGGAATGTGTTTAATTTTGTCATTTTTTTCGTACCTACCTTCTTTTCTTCCGG